>SKCR01048405.1:0-104541 GCA_019454045.1 Zanthoxylum bungeanum | reverse complement strand
ACAAAAATATTTTGCGTTTTTGTGTTTTTATTTTGACTAAAAGGGTGAAATTGGTAAGAGATAGCTGAGTAAGGAGTTTCCACTCCAGAGACGTATCTCAAGCCTATTTTCGAAATAAGTTAATTTTTGTTTATTTCCTTTTGAATTATTTAATTTGTGAATTCTCCATAAACGGACTAAAATTGATCTTCATATGCTCAGTTGACAGGTATTATCAACATATATAGTAACATACGGACATGAGCTAAAATTGAAAAGTTTGTAATATTCAGTATTCTAGTTTAATTAGAGGAAGCATCTCAAAAAGCAATGGAGTAAAAAAAAAATAATAAAAAATAAAAAAACGTATGAGATCCGAGTTATTAAGTCTGTAAGGGTGTTTTAACACCTAGTGCCCTAAAACCAACTGGTTTGGGAGTCACTGGCCCAAAGCTCGTTACATGGATCAAAGATGCTGCAAAAATATATATATCTGAAGTCTGAGTAATTAAGTTCTTAGGGGTGTCTTAACACCTGGTGCCCTAAAGCCAACTGGTTTGGGAGCCACCGACCCAACACTCGCTATATAGATGGAAGATATTGTATATAAATAAAAAATAGAGAAAAATCAAAGAAAAAATCTGAAAAATCAGAAAAATTATTCCATTGCTACAAAAAGGTGTGAAATCTGATAGAACTTTAGGACAAAAATATTAATCTCTTATCAACTGCACTTATGATTATTGTGGGCAAAAATGAGTTGATTGATATTTTTTCGACTGTGTATATGGAGAATGGTAAAATAATCGGAGAATTTACTTATTCGGTAATTTAGAATGAAACAAAACAACTATTGATTTGGAGTAGAAGTTTCACCTGATTAGTCACTAACTTCTTTATTCTCTTTTTTCTTGTCTTTTTGCTTTGTGTGCATTAGTTTCACTACCTTTTTACTTTTGAAAAATGTTTGTGGGTATCGTTGCTGTAAGCTCTCACGAGACTATAACTCGTCCACTAGAGACATCTAGGGGTTTAAAGGCTTGTTGCATATGCTAAATGCAACCGTGATCCCTACGAAAGTGGCTTAGTTTAATTTTAATTGTTTCTTGTATTTTATTTTATTGTTTTGCTCGAGGACTAGCAAAATGATAGGTTTGGGGGTGTGATGAGCGGAAAATATATCAATATTTACCGCCCCTTTAACTTAATATTTTGTTTAGTTTCTCAGGTTTGATGAACGTTTTGATGTGTTTTAGTTTATTTTGCAGATAAAATAATATCATATCTCAATGAAATCATTTAGGATGAAATATGGGTCAAATAAGGGCAATTATTGGACTTGATATTTTATTTTGGAGATTGGAAACTTGAAAGGGCGTTTTTGACGAAGGGCAGTTTTGGAAATTCTAATTTTGAATATCTGTCGTATTTTGGGCATAACATTTTACTCCGATATTGGATTGAGCGGATTCAAGTTCCAGATTAAAAAAGACTCAAGATCTACAGCTTTGAAAGACAAAATAATTTCGAATTTCTGACGATTTCATGCCCGAATTGATGAACCATCCAGAAGTGTGTTGTGTGTAATTAATTAAAGTCACTTTCAATGATTTTCAAAGAAAAAAATAAATTAATAAATAAATAATAAAAATTATCAAATCATCACCAAACATGATAGAGATTAGTGGAGCAATTAATAATGGATTTGGTGGAGTAATTAGTGGAGAAATTAATAATTGATTTGGTGGATGATTTGATGGAGGCAAAATTTTGCCTATAAATACCAAGCCATTTAATTTGTAAAATTCATACTTTCTTCTAATGAATTCCTTAAGAATACTAAGAATATTGTATCTTATTTGTTTATTTACAGCTTTCAGTAATTAATTTCGCTTTCGCACTTTCTTTTCTTTACTTTTTAGTTTTTACTTTCCGCAATTTACTTTAACGCACATACTTTTCTTTCTTTAATTTCAGTTTTTACTTTTCAGTAATTTACTTTCACAGCAATTTAATTTTCAGCAATTTACTTTTCAGCAATTTACTTTTCAGTAATTTACTTTCAGCATTTACTTTTCAGCATTTAATTTTCAGTATTTAATTCCAGCATTTACTTTCAGCAGCTTACTTTTCAGTATTTAATTTTCAGTATTTTACTTTGTGTCTTTTATTTTATTTAAGTTCTTTTTACTACCCGTAAATATGTGTCGTAACTAAGCCAGTTCTCTGGGGTTGTGATGAAATCTAATATCACCGGTTTATAAGGGGTTAAATTATAGTTTGGGTATTTTAAAGGTTTACTTATTAAGTCTTAAGCTTAATGCGTCTTGTTAATTGGCCACTAATAAGATTGATGTAGTAAATCTAAAATAAACTTGACAAAGGAATTTTAGGTTTCAGCCTTAGACATAATAGCCCACGATCTTCCTTGAGGATAGATAACCCCTTAATAGATTTCCTTACAGGATAGACATATACCTGTCGGGCGGGGGTAGCCATAATTGGAACTTAAACTTAATGAATCCAGATAATTTGGTTGACATAGACATATAGTTCAATTGGGTTAAACTGGGTATTTCGTCTGACCATCGACATAGGTGTAGGACACAGAAATGGACGACGCTGTTCCGGGCTCGCGGCCTGGTGGGGAGTACGGAGTATCCCGCGGGGGACTAAATCGGAGAATAAAAATGGAGTCGCCACCCGGTGTGGACCGGTAAAATGATTTAAGGCCGCACTCACCCCTCGCAAGGGAAGACCTCAAACCGTTGGGTTCAGAATGGTCCCTCACTTATGCCACTTGTAATGAACGGATTTGTGCAATAATTTAACTAAGTCTACACAACATACATGTCCAAGAAAAACCTAAATCTAGTTCGCATTCATAAAAATAAATCATATGTCTAAGTCATCATGCTCTAACAGTAAGTCATCATAACGGCAAGCATACGATAACACACAATAATCTCATAAGCATGTTGAATTATCAAACACGAAAAATAAATAACAACCTAAACGTAAACATAAATTAAATTCCTAATGCGAAAGAAAGTAACTAAATCATGCATAAAGAAACAATATACTACAACTAAATCATGTTTAGAAATAGATAACATACCAACGACTTAAATAAATAACATGCTAACGACTAATCATGCTCAAACACAATATTGGACGAAACGAAATAGGTGTGTCTCTCAAGTGATACGTAGCATTGTATCCCGAGTGCAAACCGTAATACCGTCCATTCGGATTCGGTACGGAATTTACGTCCGGGTTTCCATCTGATATACCACAAGAGAGAACACATGTTCCGTCCACCCGGAAATCACATCATGCACCAATTCACAATACTCATGCGAAATAAAGTAATAAAAAACTAAAAATAAAGGATAATAAATAAAATATAACAAATGGTGCCCTCAGGTCTAACCTTTTTAGTCGCTTTCCGGGAGTGCGTTTCACGGTGCCGGAAGGGTTATCTTTTCCACTATTTTTGCTGGTCGGCCATGTTTCTACTGTTTTGTCCGTTTTCACTTGCGGTTTCCGCTCGCTGTTTTCTCTGTTTCACTTGCTGTTTTCTATGTTTTTACTGCAGTTTTCAGGGTTATTTCTGGGCCGATTTTGGGACAGTTTTCATGGACTGTTTCAGGTGATTTTTGTTCACTGGTTTCACGTGAATAAAGGCTGAAGGGTTGAAAGATTTGTGCGTTAATTGAAGGGCTTCAAGGGACAGTTTCACTGGACTATTTTAGGCAATTTGTGGAGGGTTTATTTGTGGTGGAACAAGATAGTTTTGGGGGCTGTTTGTATTTGTGAGGTTACTGGAAGTCAGTTTGTGCGTGAGGCAGTGGGCATAAAGGCAGTGCTTTGTGCGTGCAGTGAGGGGACTTGGCATGAGGCAGTTGATTGAAGGCAGTGGCTGGGTATTTTACGTGCATGAGTGGTCTGTTATGTGTGTGGAAGGCTTGTGGCGTTGAAGGCAGACTGTTGGTGCATGGAACAAGGGTTACGTGAGTTGAGGCTAGGCATGAAGGGGCTGTTACGTGAGGGATGAAGGCTATGGCTGATGTGTGGTTCACGTCCAGTGGGCTTAGCAGGGAGTGTTGGACGTAGTAGTGGCGTTGGGTTATGGCGTGAGTGGCTGTTGATTTGTGAGGGGATAATGAGTTTGAAGGGTTTTGAACTCAGAAGTTAGTGCAGCTACGTGAGGTTGCATGGAGTGAGAAGTGAGGGTCTTTGGTTCTGAGAGTCGGTGAGGGTTGCTGGGTTATTACGTGATCAAGGGCGTGATGCAGTGGCCATGTCGTGCTGTTGATGCGTGAGGCAAATGGGGGCTGTTAGGGTGTGTTGCTTGTTGATTCTGCGTGGAGAATGAGACTGCGAGTGAGGGCTCGTGTCCTTTGAGTACAGTGGCGTGTTTAGGGACGTGGTTGTGTTGGTTTAAAGGGTTGTGTGAGAGAGAGGCTTGCTGTGTAATGTTGTGTGTGTATGTTTGTCTAATGGATGGGCTTCACGTGATGGGCTGCATGCATGGGACGTGAGTGAAATGTTATTGCATAAAGGGTTTAGGGTTTTTTTGTGTGTGAAGTCCTTTTTTTTTGGTGAGTCCAGATCCCCCTGTGAAAGTGGGAAGCCAAGGGTTTTATTACTGCCGAGAGTATTGGGAAGGGAGGAGAGAGTATGGGCGTGGTATAGGTTGTTTGCGAGTAGTGGAGGGCTGATCGTGAAGGTGGTTCACGGCTGGTGAAGGGCAGTGGGTTTGATGCTTGAGGGCAGTTGCTTGTGCGTGAACTTAGTGGGTGATGGAGTGAAGGATATTGCTAAGTTAGGGGCTGTGCTTGAAGGGTGAGGTGTAGGGGCTGTTGGCGTGAATGTGCATGGTGAGGAGTAGGGGCTTTGTGGACGTTTGTTGAGTGGAGCGGTGAGTTAGGGTGAAGTCTGATGAAGAGTGGAGCTTGGGTGCGTGGTGGCTGTGCTGGGCGTGAAGGCAAGTTGGTGAGGCTTTATGCGTGCAGGTGAGTGTGTGCTGGTGGAGGTTGCTTGTTCGTTTATGGCTGGTGAGTGGCGTTTGAGAGAGGTCTGATTGAGAGTTACGTGGATGGTTAAGGGGTGTTGAAGCTTATGGGCGTGTGGAAGGTCAGTTACGTGGGCAGATTTGTGAATGCTGTTTGAAGAAATTTGTGCCTTGAGTGATGGCTAACGTGAGGGGGGCTCTTGTATTGTCGCTTGTGGTGTTTGGGTTATTGTTTTGTGTGTCGGTCCAAGGTTTGGTTCATGGCTTAGGTTGCTGCTGCCGAGAAGAAGGGCTTGAGTGGCGTTTGAGGCAGGGAGAGAGGGAGTGAAGAGAGGCCATGAGGTTCTTAGAACATTAGGGTTTATTTCTTCTTTTTCAGTGGACGTGAGAGTGAGCTAGATTTTTAAAGGTCTATTTCAAGTTGCCGTGAATATGTTTAGGGTTTGTGGATGTCTTTGGTTTGGTGGCTCATTTTGGTTGCTGTGTGAAGCTTTGAAGGAAAGTGGGGTTGCTGTGAATGGAGAGAAGCTAGGCGTATGGGTATTAGGGTTTGTTGTGGCAAAGTGAGTCAAGATCCCCCCTGCGTGAAGGTGATGAAGGGTTTATATGGTAGTTGTCTTTGAAGTGAGAGAGGGAGAGACAGAATGGATGCTTATGGGTAGTAGCATGGGCGTGCAGAGTGGTTATGGATGGTGGTTAGCATGAATAGGGTATGGTTTGCATGGGTGTTTGTATGGAGGGTGCAGGGAATAATGGTTGATTGTGGATGGGTGAGAGATGGGATGTGATTTGTTGTTTTGTGTTTGGTTAAAGGTGATTCACGTGGGGTATGGGTGGTTTGGGTTTATATGGAGGGTGGTATGGGTTTGCATAAAGGGTGCATGGTTTGCATGGGTGCTTGCATGGATGGTATTGTTGTGTGAATTGTTTATTATTTGTTAGTGTTGTTGTTTATTTTGGCTTGTAGTGTTTGTTAATTATTTTTTATTTGTGAAAGTGGGTTGGTTTGTTTATTTTTTATTGTTTGTTTGGTGTTTGTTGGTATTTTTTTAATTATTAAATTGGGTGGATTTGATTTAAGTTTGTGTGTATGTGTGTGTGTATGTTACACGTAAGGGGTGGGTTTATGTTTGGTTAATATTTTTTTTATTTATTTGTTTATTGTTTATTTGTTTGTGGAATTTGTTGAATTTTGTTGTTATTAAATTGGTTTGTATTTTTTAATTGTTTGATTTTTTTTTAAATTGTTTAATTGGTTGGTGGCTTATTATTTTATGTTTGTACATGGAAGTTGAAGGGTCACAGGGGTAGGCTTAAGGTTCGGGGCGAGAATAAATTTTGATACAAAGGCTCAACGAGCAAATCCTGAGGTTAAGCGAGCGAACAAAAATCCAACAAAGCATCAATTCTTGACTTTTCCCTTCCGTCGTCCGTTTCCCGCGACTCCCGCGACTTAAAAGGTGGTGCCTCCGTACGAGGCTCATCATTGGGCTGGTATGCAAAAATGCAATGCCTACAATAGGCTTTTGCATAATTTATTGTTCCAGGTTAGTAAACCGATTTATTACACAAACATAAAATAACCACTTCATCTTTAAAATGATATTGGAAGAAATCACAACCCTAGATAGTTTTTAATATTGAATTTTCTTAAAACCTACTTTCGAACAATTTTATTTACTTGTTTTTAAATTTAGAATCGTCACCATTTCAAATCAATCAAACAACCTGTTAGATACTAGTAATCATTTGACCTCATAAAATTAATAGATTAGATATTAAGTCCTCGTGGGATCGATATTTTTATAATACTTGAATGATACGTGCGCTTGCGTTATACACGTGTGTTTATGCCGGTCAGCGGCACGCAAGTCAAATCAAGCGTCAAATCGCTAGTTGCATCTAGCGTCACATCATTCGTCAATCAAGTGATAGATGTCTTTCACTTTGAGTGATCGACGCAAGTCACTATTCATGAGTGATGTGAGTTGATGGAGGTTGGTGTGGCTTTTATTGTTTGACTTTAAAAGCCAAATTTATTGTAAATCATTTATTGATTTTAAAAAAAGGAATTATGTGTATTAGATACACAAATACACAAAACCAACACCATTCCATTCTCTCTCTCTTCTCACGTTTTTGGAGCCAATAACTCATCTCTCTCTCTCGGCCATTTGGCCATTTTCTTCACTGGTTTTTCTGGGCAGAAACCGTGAGATGGGAAGCAAAAGTGTGATGATTTTGCGGTAAAATCATCAAGAGCTAGCACTCCGAGAGACATGCGAATGTGATAGGGAAGTCCACCAATGAGCTTGGAATCATTTGACGAAGCTTGGAGCTTGACGAAGATGATCCAAAACCGAAAATGGAGCACACCATTGCAGTGAACTGCCGTGACCTTGACAGTGAGCAGAAATGAATTTTTGTTCGTTGCCGCATCGCTCAACCGATCGATGTGAGTATTCCGCAACTCCCTCGTTGTATTCGCACTTATTTTCAATGCTTGAAATGATCTCGGGAAGCTTAGAGAATTCCAACAATGGTATCTATGAGCAAGGTTGAGCATGAAAATGATTTAGGGCTTAAAATTTGGGTAAAATGTTTTTGAGCATGATTTAATGAAATTGGATGAATTAGTATGCTTAAATATGTTTTAATTGAAGATTGATTGGATCAATTTGATCAAATTTTGTTTGGAACAAATTTGCCCAAAATATGAGGCTTGGCCGAATGGATAAGAAGCTCTAATGTCTTGGATTTTTGATTTTTTGATCATTGGATGTGTTGAAATCAATTGGGAATATTGATTTAATATTGAATTGAATTTAATTGGATTGAATTTGATTTGGACATAAAATTCCCCTCCTTGTCGAGACATATAAAGCATGTATTGGGTTTGATTTTTTTTTAAATTTTGTTGGACATGATTTAATGATGATGAGCATGATTAATTAGGCTAATTTGATGTTTTGGAAATATTGATTTGGGTAATTAATAATGTTATACACTTTGGTAATTAAATTGGGAATTTGGAATTTGTAATTTAATTATATTGGGCCTAATTTTGGAAATTGGACTTTTAAAGTTGTTATTGGGCTTATTGGGCTTGGTTGTACTAAGTTGGGTTTAGGAAAAATTGGTTGGATCCAATTAGGCCCAAAACCGCTTCCATAAAGCTCAAATGCGACTAATGGACCTTAAAAGTTTAATTGGGCCTAAATTGATTTCTAGGCTTATGGGTAATTCCTTGATTGGGCTTTGGTTATTGGGTTTGACCCGAGTTGACCAAAAGTCCACGCCTTAAAGAAATTAATTAAAAGCCCATTGGACTTTAATTAAATTAATATTGTATATTAATCGGGTTTGAGACCCGTAACAATTAAATTTGGAATTAAGTCGTAAAAGTTCATTAATAAAGTGTAACATTTAATTTGGAATTAAATAGTGGATTAGTATTAAATACATATTGAATTGGATTTAATTATGTAGTTTAATTTAATTCATGAATTCGTACTTTGAGTACTTATTCGCAAAAATGAGTTTGACTCGAGCAAAATCAAATCGTTGTTTGAACATTAGATGATCACTAATTATCAGATTAATTAATTTGATTAGATTGATTGATAACATGCTTGTGTGAATACATGGTTGCAATGCATGAATAATGTATATCGGATGGATATTAGATGGGTGGAACAATTTTAGAATTGTTGTAATAAATTTGGAATTTATTAATTGGACCTGCGTGTCCAGCCTTATTACCTCCTTATTCTTTGTATTCTCTTCTCACCTATTCCCCTCAATGTAAATGAGGTTTCTTTAGAAGTGTAGTGTAACGGGTAGAAGTATACATGTGCTAGCGGGAGAGAGAAAGGGAGATTTGATCTAGGATCAATGTGTAAAGTATCCATCCTCATATCATTATTATTTATTTATACGCGCTTTATTATGTATTTAGAATGCATGTTTAAGGGTGTATGATGATGAGACCTTAACAAATATAATAAATTGGTTGCCAATTTGCACGCGAAAAACCCTCGCAACATATTAAGCGTTTTTCCTTCCATTGGGTGATTCTTACTCAAGATCTAAGATTGGCATTGGTTTGTTGGCCAAAGTCAAGACCTTTGTCCGTTGAGGATGTGTTTGAATCACGAAGGCTTTGTTCCATATTGGTGTCTTGTCCAAGTTGTGGTTTGTTGGCCAAAGTCAAGACCACTTCTTGTCCATCGACATTGATTATGAAGCTTTCCATGGTCAATGGGTCACGCTTAACTGGGATCACTAAGTTTGTTGTGCCAAAGCCAAGGCTTAGTTGATTCAGATGAAAGAGGTTAGGTAATACATTGGATGTATTGGCATATATAAGATATATGTTTCGGACTTGGATGTCCCCCTACTGGATCTAGGAATTGGATTGGATCCAATTAATCTTAGAGATCTACCTAGTTAATTATCATACAATTTAATTGGTCAAAGTCAAGATTGTGTGATATTCAGCTAGGAAACACGATTTCCCGAGTACTCGACAGAGGGTTAGAGGCTCTCCGAAAAATAGTGGGAGGCAAGAATTGAATTTGCAATATTCATTTAATTACTTGCCATACTCGCTCATTCAAATATCATTCGTCAAATATATTAAATGTTAGTTGGACTAATATTTAAACGTTGTTTTAATTAACAGTTGGACTGTATTCAAACTATTCATTTATATTTGATTATATAATTGGATTATAATAATCAATATATTTGATTCAATTAATTATGTTTATTAAAAAAGTTGGACTATAATAATCATTATAATAAATAGTACCTAAATCGTTGATTAAATAGTTGGACTATTAGAATCAAGATAAAATTGAAAGATTGACATTTAAAACATAATCCTAGGGAAAATGTATTAAATGGTTTAATTTTCAAAATTGGGAATATTTTTCAGGATGGTCCTGGAAAATAATAAGTTACTTTATTTGATAAAATAACATATTAAGCCTAAGCCCAAGGGAGTTAAGCAAATAGTAAAGCATAATCTTTTGGAAGATTTATGTGATGATAATTTAGTGCTTAATCCATTAAGCTTGTCGCAGTAGACTCCTTAATTTCTTAATCAGAACTAAGGATTAGATCCTTAAAGTATGATATTGAAATTGAAGGATCTTCATAAATCTATACTTAGATTTTAGAAGTACTAAAATTGCAATAATAAACTCTTGGAGACTTAGTGACTATTCTCAAGGAGACAAAGTCAAAATTTGCAATAGGCAAGTAGCGCAAGGCGCATCTTACTTCGATATTCTAGAAGGCCGAGGCTAGGCCAAAGGCTTCTGGAGTGTTGAAATAGGCAAAGGCAAAATCATTATAATCTTCTGGGAAGATAAAGGACATATCCCAAAATGTCTGCCTAAAATGTGGCAAACGGATCGCGGAAGCGTGACTGCCGTTTGGACAAGGCAGACATGAGGAATTGAAGAACGAGCAAGGCTCTGACTTCAATTATGTTTGTCAAAATTATGTTCACTACTAGTAATAAAATTAGATTTTAAATACTTAGTGTGGAACATAAAAAAAAAATATGTACTGATGTTCAGAATCTGCTATGAGCAGGATACTGACTTCAGTTGAGATTTATCTACGAATCGGAAACAGGACGAAAGTCACTATTTTGACCGTAGATACCTGAATTTAGGGACTACCATTCGGGTGTGTACTTAAATTAGGAAACTGTTAAAATGAAACTAGTTTGACTTGATACATTATCTCTATATCAGTGTTTAAAATAACCCGCTGCGGGTGAACCTTTATATTCTAGAACACTAAAGTGTTTCATTATATAAAGATGATATTGAGATAAACACATTAGATGTGAAATAACAGAATTTATATTTTGAATATAAATAAATCTCAAACGTACAACATGACAAACAAAAAGCTCAAACTGATTTGATCAGAAGAAACTAATTGTGGCATTGTTGTATGGGACACAATTAAACAAGAATCGTATATCCACACTTTCGAAGAGTGGGTACTAGGACAAATTTGATTTAAATCAAATAAAGTCTACGAATCTAGTTTATAGGGCAAAATGCCTATAACACATTTACTTGGTAAAAGTGAAAATGCCACCGATCTGATAGCTCTAGTTCATAGTTAAGCAAGTGGGCCCATTTCTAGCTAGGCTAGTGATGGATATGAATATTTCGTGACCTTTACGGATGTGGCATCACGTTATGGTTATGTGTCTCTTTTGAAACACAAATCGGAAACTTTTATTGTTTCGACACGAAATAGACAAACAGATCGGCTAAAGTATTATACCGTCACGGTGAGACCGTAATGGAAAATACTTAAGCAATAAGTTTCTCGTATACTTGAAATAGTATAGTATTGCTTTCAAAGAGAACTCCTCTTGGAACACGTCAGTTTGACGGTGTGTCCGAACCGAGTAACCGAATTTTGTTGGACATGATAAGGTTAATCATGAGTCGCTCTAAGCTACCATTTCCTTCAACGGATACGCTTTAACAGTGCAAGAACTCATTTTGAATAAGGTTCCATAAAAATCTGTTTGACAAACTTCAAATTAGATATGAACAAAAAAGAAACCAGGTTTCTCATTCCTGAACATTTGGGTATGTTAGGCATATGTTTGGATGATACCAAACTAAAACCCAATTGGATAAGTGCCAATTGTAGGTTATCCTATAGATACCAAAGTATAGTACTTATACTACTCACATGAGAACAATTTAATTGTTGCTCGCCATGGCGGTTTTCCTAAGAGGAATACCTATATGTAGTGGTAAGTGGGAGGATAGTAAAACTCGATGAAAATCAGAGTAATACTATTCCAGGCACAGATCCATAATGGAACACATAAATATTTCATCAAGGATGAAACTATACCAATAATCTTCGAATACACAAGAACCGCGTATGTCGGAGAGAGTCAGAAAACAACCTGGGGTATGGGTTTCTGATCTCACCTTGTAAAGATGTCAATCTTTGAGGTATACCAACTGACTACATATGAGGAAATGATACAAGGTATCGACTCCCTATTATGACAAAGTATAATGAGTCAGAATTGGATTCCATGTATATCAACCAGTTTGGATACTAGTTGATGTACCGCAAGGCATTGTGCCTATTGGTACTATATTAGTCTTCAAGGAAGACATACATGGATGGCAACATACCAACGTATAAAGCTAGGCTTTTAGCGGAAAGGTATCGTTATCAACATTATGTTGATTACGATTCAACCTTTTACCTGTTGCCACTATTGAATCCATTTGGATAATGATTGCTAAAGCTGCATGTTTCATTTATGAAATATATCAACTTAACGGGAAAATCGCTTTCCTGAAAAGGAAACCTTTTGGAGGATGTTTACAACATCCTGTCGGTTTTGTCGCACTAAAACTAGCAAACAAGGTTTGCAGGTTATTCGATCCATGTTTGGATTGAAGCAAGCATTAGGTTCTTGGAATTTTCGTTTTGATGTAATCGTAATAGTTTATGATCTAATTCAAAAAGAAATGACTCTTGTATATATAAGAGGGTTAGTGGGAGCGCACTGACAGTGGCTGTCCTATAAATAATGATAATATATATGTCATTTCTTGGAAATGATATTCCCATAAAACTATCGGTGAAAGCTTGGCTTTCGAGAAAATTCTCTATAGAATTCTTGTGAGAAACAACTTTTATTCTATGAATAAAGATCTACTGGGATAGATCTAAAATTTGTTTAAACTCTCCGAGAACTCGTACATTGAAAAAATGAACGCGACCTGGTGTCTCATACGCTTTGAGCATATGGAGTCACAATCAGGCCAATCCAAGTGATAGTCATTGGATTGATGTTAAGAACATACTTAGTATCTTAGAGATCTAAGGATGTTGTCTTAAACTATGGAGAAGAAGAACTTGAAATGACTGGGATCATTGTAGCAAGTTTCCTAAACCGAAAAAAATGACTGCAAGTCGCAAACGGTACTATAAAGTTTGAATAACGGAACTGTGAGCTGGAAATCTTCCAAGCAAGATATTGTTACCGAATAAACAACAAATACGGGTTATTTCTGCAGCTGAGGCAGCAATAGAAGCTATTTGGGTCGATAATAAATCTAATTAGATTGGATATAGTTCTGTTAGCAGCTGAGCTAGGCTACAGCACAGGCTAAAGAATTAATGGTCTCATCAACGATCTAGATACATACTTCGATATTCATCTGATTCGTTCGAATCATACATCGTGGCGATGTGATGATCGTATAAATCGCATCAGATGATAATCATGCAAATCCGTTGACGAAAACCTTTTCTCAGCAAATTGAGCCAACCGTACATAGTTCGGGTGTTAGACACTCGAGTGACTACCTATAGGCCAAATGGGAGATTGTTGGACAATTATGACCCATAGCGTCACTATTTGTACAGATCATGGTGTTGTTGTAAAAATTAACTATGTGACAAAGGATATGGCTCTCTTATCATTTGTGATTAGATCACCAAGATGTATAAATGATAGGAGGTCCCTATGATTAGTTCCTGGATTGAGAATGATATGAGACAGTATCAGTCCACGAAGGATTAATCATTAAATATCCCTATTCAGAGCATTGTCGAGATTGGACATCGATAAATGCGTAAAACACTAGTATTACACTTGTGCGCGTTGTGAGGGCATAACGGCATAGTTCTCATATATTTGGGTATAGGATACTCATGCAAGTGTAATAGAAGGTTGTGTTTTACCGATGGTACGGGAAACAGCTTCGCTCTGGATAGACCCCCTCGGAATTCCATTGGTAGTATGACTATGTGTCTATGGAAGTCAAAAATCAGGGTAGGTGTATTTGGTCTTAACCTGAGACTTGCACCGCTAATACTTGCAATAATCAATATACTTTGGTTTTGGTCGTCCAGGGCTTTAACCGGTTTCTGTGTACGCCTCTTCTGAGTATATCGAGAATCATAGTGTGTTGGGTGTGATGTCAAGACGGAAGTATCACTCCATTCATAGTGGAGATAATGGTCACATAGGATACGGGACTGGTTCTCTTAAATGCAGCAGCTATCGGGATATTATGACTAGGTCATGTATATCCGATTATAGAGACTAGTTACCAGACATCGATATGTGCTTCGTACGGGGGGCAGACACAATTCCAGCCCCAGGCCTAGCACGTGAACATCCGATACTGGATCGACATACGCAATACTAGTATACTACGCCTGATATAGATCCTTATATTCCTGTAAGGAATTTCTGGAGAATTGGGTAGGCATGGTGCTTTTCTAGAAGCCAACCTTCTCTTCTAAATCGGTACAAATTTAATACTAGGTACTTACGTGTTCGGACAGTCCGACGACCGAATATACTGCCAACATATTCGGGGATCTCATGGGTCGCTTCCCAAAGATTCACCGATGATGTATGACTCGCACTTTTAATTAATCTGGATTAATTAGATGAGAGAGAAAATTAATCTGGGATTAATTGAGGAGATATTTTATCTGGGATAAAATATCAATAAAGAGAGATAACGATTAATTGGAATTAATCGATAGATTAATATATTCGATATATTAAATGAAATTGGATTTCGACGCGAAATTGGAAATTAATTTTTAATTCGGGCGAACGAATTGATTTAGAATTAATTCGTTAGCGACGTGAATAGTAATTATGCTAGGCATGATTATTTAATTAAATAAGATTTAATTACATCGCAAAGGAAAATTCATTAATTTGGAATTAGCGAACCCGAGCCCGGGATTGTTTGCGAGCGCATTCGCATTTCGAATTCGAGTGCGGCACGCAAGTCAAATCAAGTGTCAAATCGCTAGTTGCATCTAGTGTCACATCATTCGTCAATCAAGTGATAGATGTCTTTCACTTTGAGTGATTGACGCAAGTCACTATTCATGAGTGATGTTAGTTGATGGAGGTTGGTGTGGCTTTTATTGTTTGACTTTAAAAGCCAAATTTATTGTAAATCATTTATTGATTTTAAAAAAAAATGAATTATGTGTATTAGATACACAGATACACAAAACCAACACCATTCCATTCTCTCTCTCTTCTCACATTTTTTGAGCCAAAAACTCCTCTCTCTCTCTCGGCCATTTGGCCATTTTCTTCACTGGTTTTTCTGGGCAGAAACCGTGAGATGGGAAGCAAAAATGTGATGATTTGCGCACAAAATCATCAAGATCTAGCACTCCGAGAGACATGTGAAGGTGATAGGAAGTCCACCCATGAGCTTGGATCATTTGACGAAGCTTGGAGCTTAACGAATATGATCCAAAACCGAAAAATGGAGGACACCATTGCAGTGAACTGCAATGACCTTGACAGTGAGCAGAAAAGAATTTATGTTCGTTGCCGCATCGCTCAACGTTTGACACGACCATCTACAATTTATCACGGACAAAACGTCGTTACATAAGGCCAGAACCTTACCTTCTTCTCGGTGATAGATTTCCTTCCACAACGGAGTCGCCCTTAATCTCTTTTCCGTTAAAGTAGTTTTACAGTGCCTTTTTTTGGCCGATAGGGATAAAATGGCTTTGGTGTTGGAGATTGTACGTGCAGTCATGATGAATGACTTGTTTCGTAGAGGATCTGTAACAACAAGAACATGGTTATTCAAATACACAAGTATGACTCAAGGATTGAAATTTAGAGAAAGAACGTTACTCACTCGAAAAACACCAAAATTCTGGGATTCGACCAGCCCCGGTCGATCCAAATATACCCTAACCCTTTGCAAAGAAATAATAAGACTGCCAATTTCCCCTATCATTAGTCGGCAATCCAGTAACTAAATGCGTCTTTCTCTGACGAATGATCAATGTATATCTTCCTTTCTCCTTCAAATGCTCCTTTAGGTATACGTCTCTAAAACATCTCTTTACCTCAAATAGTACTCCCAATTCGAAAAAGACAAACATTCAATCGACAATAAAATCCTCCACGCATTTGGCATCAGCTGGAAGGAGCAACTTCAAATGATCCAAACCTCCCAAACCAGTCTCGGAATAGGAAACCTCAGCCATACGAAAAATAGACGAACATAGAATCCCATCCCCCCGGAACCTTGTAATAAATTCTTTCATTTGATGAAGGCACCCAGAGTTCCAGAGAATTAGGAACCTATACATACAATTGAGTTCCCTCAACCCTTTCCCAGTCATTCGACTTGCAGGATTTTTGGATAGTAAGTTAGTGGGTTCACTCGTACAAGGAAAGTCACTCGGCTCCCCAGCAGTGGGAAAAGACTTTAGTGGTATGGCCTCAGTATGGGTTTCCTGAGAAGGCCTAGCCAAGGTAACTACGCCACCCTCGATCAACTCCTGGTACGACCGATCTTTGTACTCTACATCCTCCTTGGTCTCACTTGACGACTCGACATAACTATCGATGTTGGCACCTAAGCTACCTAATGATTCTCCACTCGACATCTTCCAAACAACAAGCATATAAACAACTAATCTCCATAATAACCTACCTCCTAAAGATCAAAACCCACAAACACAATTTTAAAACAAATCACACAAACCCAAAGATCAAACAGCCAAATTTACCTAAGAATAGCTTGAATAATCACTATGAATTTTTAAAGAAATTGAAGAACAAGAGGAAGATT
The DNA here is from genome assembly GCA_019454045.1 of Zanthoxylum bungeanum. Lineage (NCBI taxonomy): Eukaryota > Viridiplantae > Streptophyta > Magnoliopsida > Sapindales > Rutaceae > Zanthoxylum > Zanthoxylum bungeanum. The sequence goes on along the minus strand of SKCR01048405.1, from coordinate 87,888 downwards.
TCGAAGTATACCTTGAAACACTTGAGAGCTCTCCTTACTCGACTTCCTAATGAGGCGAAATGAAGCACCCAAAGCTATTTTATACACGCTACTTAAATTGGTGCCAAAATTCCTGCCAAAAAACTCCTCGTAATCCACACTAGGGTTTGCAATTAATAAATGAAAACAAACATGGTAATAATCTAAGTGTCAAATATGTTGACCGGGGACATCCCCCTGATGACTCATGTCGAGTCAAATAACAGTTATAGTATTCACTCACCTCATACGACAAGTCGAGTGAGATTACTCCTGAACCACCATCTGGTTCAGTTGACCGAGGACATCCCCCTGATGACTCACGTGAAGTCAAATAAAGAATTATGGTATTCACTCGCCTCATACGACAAGTCGAGTGAGATTACTCCTGAACCACCATCTGGTTCAGTCGACCGGGGACATCCCCCTGATGACTCACGTGAAGTCAAATAAAGAATTATGGTATTCACTCGCCTCATACGACAAGTCGAGTGAGATTACTCCTGAACCACCATACGGTTCAGTCGACCGGGGACATCCCCCTGATGACTCACGTGAAGTCAAATAAAGAATTATGGTATTCACTCGCCTCATACGACAAGTCGAGTGAGATTAATCCTGAACCACCATCTGGTTCAGTCGATCGGGGACATCCCCCTGATGACTTATGTCGAGTCAAATAAAGAGTTATGGTATTCACTCGCCTCATACGACAAGTCGAGTGAGATTTTCCTGAACCACCATATGGTTCAGTCGACCGGGGACATCCCCCTGATGACTCATGTCGAGTCAAATAAAGAGTTATGGTATTCACTTGCTTCATAAGACAAGTCGAGTGAGATTATTCCTGAACCACCATCTGGTTCAGTCGACCGGGGACATCCCCCTGATGACTCATGTCGAGTCAAATAAAGAATTACGGTATTCATTCGCCTCATACGACAAGTCGAGTGAGATTAATCCTGAACCACTATCTGGTTCAGTCGACCGGGGACATCCCCTTGATGACTCATGTCGAGTCAAATAAAGAGTTATGGTATTCACTCGCCTCATAAGACAAGTCGAGTGAAATTTCTCCTAAAACCATTGTCTGTTCCAGTCAACCGGGGACATACCTCTGATGACTCGTGTCGAGTCAAATATAAATATAGTTTTCACTATCTTCGTACTACAAGTCGAGTGAAATTTCTCCTAAAACCATTGCCCGGTTCAATCAACCGGGGACATAACCATGATGACTCGTGTCGAGTCAAATAAAAATATGGTTTTCACTATCTTCATAATACAAGTCGAGTGAAATTTCTCATAAAACCATTGTATGGTTCAGTCAACCGGGGACATAACCCGATGACTCGTGTCGAGTCAAATAGAAATATGGTTTTCACTATCTTCGTACTACAAGTCGAGTGAAATTTCTCCTAAACCATTGTCTGGTTCAGTCCGCATAGGACATTCCCCCGTAAGCTCACATGGTTCACTAGTTAAAGATGTGAGCTCCCCCTTATTCTATATGACATGTCGATCGAGGTTAACTCCCAAAAAGCCTTCGACAGTTTCAATCAAGCCAAGGACACCTCTTAGGCTATTTTCGAAAGCAAAAGAAGACCTGAATTCTTCCTTCCCCCGACTGTATGACAGGACGTCATGAGGATTAGCTCTGGACCACAGCCAAGATCAGTGAAATAGTTATCCATATCCCGATTCATTCGACATACTCGAAGGTACTCCCCAAGTCTAGGACTTCCAGACTTAGAGAGTAGGGGACAAACTGTACGGGCCAAATTTGGGCCCAGTGATAAAATCGACATTTACCTCAAGACCAACCACTAAACCTGGAGCCCATTAGTAGATCCAGCCTATAAGCAAAAATGTCATACAAGGAAACTCCACGGGCCGCCTCATGGGCCCAAACTCGTTAACATGAAGAGAACAAACGGACACCAGTTACAAAAAATCAAGAGAGAATATGAATTCATAACATCACCATGAAGTTGACAGTTTCGAGGGATAGACACGACTGTCAGTTATCAGACATAAATCACCTGAATTAAACTGATTGACAACGACTCCAACGGGCATAATAGGGACCCCACATCAGGGTACCTATAAAATAAGAAGACAAAGCAATAGAGAGGGGATCTTCTTTTTCTTGAGACTACTCCTATCACTAAGACACTACTCCAATACACCGCCCTCACGACAAACAATCTGTGGTTGAGGTACTCATATACCTTAATCATTTCACCTCGAACTCATTCATCTTTAGGCTAACTTGAGCGTCGGAGTGCCTACGGCTTCCACCACACCGGTGGGCAGTAACCTCATCTTTCGCTCTACTCTTATTTTTCAGGTTCGTTCGTGCCCCTCAACTCACTTTCTCGATTGTGGACCTCGACCAAAATCAGTTTCCACAATTATGTATCAATGAAATTGCATTTTATCATTTTGTAATTTGATTACTTAATATATATAAATGATAAAAGTCCTTATGATTAGTTCCGGATTATAAGATATGAGACAGTATCAATCTATAAAGGTTTAATAATTAAATATCCCTAGTCGTAGTATTATCGAGATTGGACATCGATAATGCGGAATAGACTAGTATTGCACTTGTGCGTGTTATGGAAGCGTAATGGCATAGTTCTCATATATTTAAGTATTGGATACTTCTGCGAGTTTGATAGGAGGTTTTGTTTACCGATGGTACGAAAACAGCTTCGCTCTGGATAGACCCCGCGGAATCCCATTGGTAGTATGACTATGTGTCTATGGAATCCGCATCGGGGTAGGTGTATTTGGTCTTAACCTGAGACTTGCATCGTTAGTACTTGCGACAATCAATACGCTTTGGTTTTGGTCATCCAGAACTTTAACAGGTTCTGTGTACGCCTCTTCTGGGTTTATTGAGAATCGTAGTGTATTGGGTGTGATGTCAATATGGAAGTATCACTTCAGTCATATGGAGATGATGATCACGCAGGTATACAGAACTAGTACTCTAAATGGTTGCAACCATCGGGATAATATGACATGGTCATGATTATCCGATTAAAGAGACTAGTTGCTTGTAATCCGATATATGCTCCGTACGGGGCATACACTATTCCAGCCCCAGGCCTTGCATGTGACATCCGATACTGGATCACAATACGCAATACTACGTATACTATGCCTGACATAGTTATTATATTCCATTAAGAATATTTCTGGAGAATTGAGTAGGCACGGTGCTTTGCTAGAAGCCAACCATGTCTCGTAAATCAGTAAAAACGTAGTATGAGGTACGTACGTGTTCGGATAGTCCGACGACCGGATTTACAGCCAATATATCCAGGGATCTCTTAGGTCGCTTCCCGAAGATTCACCGATGACGAATGATTCGAACTAAATTAATCTGGGATTAATTACGGAGAGATTTTATCTGGGATAAAATACTATTTGAAGAGAGAGAATGATTAATTTGGAATTAATCGTTAAAGTAATATATTCGATATATTAAACGAAATTAGATTTTTCTTAAGCTAGCACTTGAAGTCATTCAAAGGTGATAGGGAAACTTCTCCCTTGAGCTTGGAATCAAAAGATCAAAGCTTGGAGCTTGAAGATCTCAAACAAAAAGGAGCACCTTGGCCGAATTCAAGAGAGCAAATTTTGTGTTCATCATCTTCAAAATCCGATCAAAGTAAGTATGTTTCCACCATTCTTCTTTGAGTATTAATTCTTTTTCATTGCTTAAATCGATCTTGGTAATGTAATAGAAACCCAACAATGGTTTAAGCATGAAAGATATTAGGGTTCTTATGCTAAAATTTGGGTAAAATTGATTTGAGCATGATTTGATAAAATTGATTGATTGAGTATGCTTGAATGATGATAACTTAGAGTTATGCATGATCAATTTGATGAAAATTGAATTGGATTAATTTTTCCCTAAATATTGGGCTTAGCCGAATGCATAGTAAACCCTTAAGTCATGGTTTTTTTGTTCTTTTGATCATTGGATGAGTTTAAAGACTTGGGAAATGATGATTTGAGATTCAATCGGATTAAAAATGAAATCGGACAAAAAACCCTATGAATGCCGTGAGCTATGGAGCATGAAATGAGTTGATTTTTTGTTTCAAAATGTTGGACATGAATTGAACAAATTAATACATGATTAATTGATCAAATTAGTATTTTGGAAATGTTGATTTAGATAATTAATTGATGTAATACACTTTAATTAATTGAATTTTGAAATTTGGAAAATTAGAATTTAATTAATTGGGCTTGGTTTAGAATTGGGCTTTATATGTTGTATTTGGGCCTTATGGACTTGGTTGGGCCATGTAGGTTTGGGTCAATTGGATTGGATCCAAATTGGGCCTAAACCACTCTATTAAGTCCAAATATAACTAATGGACCTTTTAATGTTTAATTGGGCCTAATGGGCCTAAATTGGTTTCTTGGAAAATATGGGTGATTCCTTAATTGGGCTTTGGTATTTTTGTTTGACCCATATTGACCAAATTCCATGCCTTAAAAAATTAATTGAAAGCCCATTGGACTTTAATTAAACAACATTGGATGTTAATTGGGCTTTAAGACCCATTTAGATTAGATTTGGAATCTAAGTCGTAAAGGCGCATTAAAAAGTGTAGTTATTTAATTAGAATTAAATATGGAATTAGTATTGAATACGACTTAAATTAGATTCAATTGTAGTTCGATATAATTCAAGAATTCGTACTTCGAGTACTTATTCTCAAACGAGTTTGACTCGCGCAAATCAAATCGTTGTTTGAACATTGGATGATCACTTAATTCAAAGATTAATTAATTGGATTAGATTGATTGAATAACATGCTTTGAATAAATACATGGATGTGTTGAATGAATAATGTATATCGGATGGATATTATAAGGGAAATGGCAATTTTGGAAATTGATGTAAATTTAGAATTTATTAAATTGGATCTGCGTGTCCAGCCTTATCTCTCTTGATTCTTTGTATTTCTCTTCTCACCTAATTCCCTTCAATGTTAATGAGGTTTCTTTAATTGTATTATGTAATTGGGTAGAAGTATGAATAGTGCTAGCAGGGGAGAAGAAATGGAGTGATTTGTTCTAGGAACAATCTGTGAGACATCCATCCACATATCATTATTAATTTATTTATCGCGCCTTATTATGCTTTTAGAATGCATGCTTAAGGGTGTATGATGAGACCTAACAAAGATAATAAATTGGTTGCCAATTTACGCGAAAAACCCTCAATAAATATTAAGCGTTTTTTCCTTCAATTGAGTGATTCTTACTCAAGATCCAAGATTGGCACTGGTTTGTTGGCCAAAGTCAAGACCTTCGTCCATCGCGGATGTGTTTGAATCATGAAGGCTTTGTTGCATATCGTGTGTCTTGTCCAAGTTGTGATTTGTTGGCCAAAGTCAATATCACTTCTTGTCCATCGACATCGATTACGAAGCTTTCCAAAGTCAATGGGTTCCGCTTAACTGGAATCATTAAGCTTGTTGTGCCAAAGCCAAGGCTTAGTTGATTCAGAGGAAAAAGGTTAGGAAAATATATTGGATATATTGGCATATATATTGTATATATATTTCGGACTTGGAGGTCCACCTACCTGTAAGCACTGTATTTTTGCATATAAGTCCCTATGATGAGTCTCATTCGGAGGCACTACCTTTTAAGTTACGGAAGTCACGGGAAACGGACGTCGGAAGGGAAGGGTCAGAAATTGATACCTCGTTGGATTTGGTTTGCTCGTTCAGCTTCGGGTTTACTCGTTCGATCTCTGTTTTAAATTTATTCCCGGCCTAAATCTTAAACAAATTCTCGGCATCACCTCTCTCTCACTAAACCACCACCCATGACTCACGCCCAATACACCCCATGCCTCACGCCCCAAAATAATAACAAACAAACCAAATCATAAAAACCCAAATACCACCCATGCACCCCACGTGAATCATCTCCAATCAAACACAAAGACCAAACACTAACAAACAAACACATACACATGCAACCACCCATGACAAAACCCATACACCCTTCATGCCTCTCACCCATACCTCTCTCTCACACTTCAAGCAACCATATAAACCCTAGACCTCACGCACAAATGACCCTGGACGGTAACCAACTCATCAACCCTAACCGACCAGCAACACAACCCCACAAAGTCGAGCATAACACACAGCTCACTGCCCCAAAACCAGAAGCCATAAACCCTTCAAACTTGACGAGACCCTTCTCATCAACACATAAAACCCTCATGACCACGTAAACCCTGAGCCACTGCCCACACCGAAGACAATAACATAAACCACTAGCAGCCCTCACGTATCCCTCCTCTGGTGACCACACGCCACAAACAAGGCATCCTCATCATCTCATTCTCTCTCGGCAAACAGCCCTCAAACCAGAAGCCATAAACCCTTCAAACTTGACGAAACCCTAACTTTATCAGCCTCACTCTCGCACAGCCACTCCACGCAAAGAAGAAACCCTTCATTCAGCCCTTCTTAATCACGCATAAATACCCTTCATTCAGCACCTCTTCCATATGTCACTTCCACTCACACAGCCCAGCGAACCATCACACCACTGACCAGCAAATACTCAACTACCATCACCCAACTTCACGTCATTAACCTCCCTTCTGCCTGAGACACGAGCAAATCCCTAACCACGCACAGCTCCCTTCAATTCCCTCATAAACTGCCCTTGTTTCAACATATAAAACCCTCACACATGCGCCATTGTTTCACGTTATCAGCCCCCCACATACTGCCCTAAGCCGAACACCCAAGAGCAACCCAAGGACCCATGCACACGTGAAATAAAACAAAATGTAACACAGCCCTCTCACAGCCACTGCACGCACGGTAATTGACCACAAGCCATCACGCCCAAACTGCCCCTCAAAACCAAGAGCAACGAGACCCTAACTCATCACAACCCCATGCATGCGTGAGCCAAGTCACACCAGCCCCATGTATACGTAAAACCAGCCCAAAATAACCCTAAAACAATACTGAAACTTTGCCCAAAATAGTAAACCAAAACCACGGAAAAATAGTGAACAAAAACAGAGAAAACAGCCAGCGGAAATAGTGGAAACAGTGAACCAGTGAAAACAGTGAAAATAGTGAAAGCAGTGGACCAGTGAAAACAGTGGAAACGATAACCCTTCCGGCACCGTGAAACGCACTCCCGGAAAGCGACTAAAAAGGTTAGACCTGATGGCACAATTTTATTTATTATCCTTTATTTTTAGTTATTTTATTACTTTATTTCGCATGAGTATTGTGAATTGGTGCATGATGTGATTTCCGGGTGAACGGAATATGTGTTCTCTCTTGCGGTATATCGGATGGAAACCCGGACGTAAATTCCGTAGCCGGATCCGAATGGACAGTATTGCAGTTTGCACTCGGGATACAATGCCACGTACCACTTAGAGACACACATGTTTCATTTCGTCCAATCTTGTGTTTGAGCATGATTAGTCGTTAGCGTGTTATTTATTTAAGTCATTAGTATGTTATCTATTTCTTAAGCATGATTTAGTTTAGTGTGTTATTTATTTTTATGCATGATTTAGTTATTTTCTTTCACAATAGGAATTTAAATTGCGTTTATGTTTAGGATGTTATTTATTCTTTGTATTTGATGATCCAACATGCTCATTGTGTGATATCGTATGTTTTCCGTTGTGATACTTACTTTTAAAACATGATGACTTAGACATATGATTTATTTTTATGAATGTGAGCTAGATCTAGGTTAATCTCGGACATGTATGTTGTGTAGACTTAGTTAAATTATTGCACAAATACATTTCATTACAAGTGGCATAAGTAAGGGACCATTCCGAACCCAACGGTTTGAGGTCTTCCCTTGCGAGGGGTGAGTGCGGCCTTAAATCATTTTCGCGGTTCACACCGGATGGCGACTCCATTTTATTCTCCGGTTTAGTCCCCCGCGGGCTACTCCGTACTCTCAACCGGGCCGCGAGCCCGGAACAGCGTCGTCCATTTCTATGTCCTACACTACCGGATCTAGGAATTGGATGAGATCCAATTGATCTTAGAGATCTACCTAATTAAATATCATACAGCTTGTTGGCCAAAGTCAAGGTTGTGTGTTATTTAACGAGATCCTAGCCCACTAGGAAACTAGGTTTCCCGAGTACTCAACAGAGAGTTAGAGGCTCGCCGAAAAATAGTGGGAGGCTAGTATTGAATTTTCAATTTCGTTCAAATACTTAGCTTTACGCGCTTTCAAATTATTTCGTCAATTATTTTATTAGTTGGACTAATATATTATTATTTTTCTTGTAATAGTTAGACAGTACCCATACATCGTTAATCGAATAGTTGGACTATTGCGGTTAAGATGACAGGAAAGTTAAGCATTATGGATATTATCATGGGAGACAACGTCTTTAATGGCACAAACTTTCAAGACTGGGATATGAATCTCAGAATTGTTCTGGGATCCGAGAACTTACTTTATACTATAGAGTGACCTCTTGGGCCTAAGCCCCGACCTGATCAGTTGCTTGAGCTAGAGCTTTGGAAGACTCATAGTGATGACAATGCGACTGCTCAATCGGTAATATTTTCCGCTATGACTCAGCAATCCCGTCATCAAAACAAGGGGTTGGATCCCTATGAGATGATGGCGAAGTTGCATGATCTTCATCGATCTAATCTTATATCGCAAAGATATGAGTTGCAGAAGAAGCTCTTCCGCGCTTGCATGTTAGAGAGTACATCTGTTGAGCACCATGTCTCACAGATGATTGCTGACATTGAGCAACTCGGACAGATGGGCATAGTCTTCGAGGCTGAGACTTCAGTAGATTTGATCCTACAGTCTCTCCCCGACACTTGGAGTGGGTTCATCATGAACTATAACATGTTGAACCAAGACCAAACTCTTGGAGAGTTGATGTCCACTCTGCGTGAAGCAGAGAAAGAGCTACTTAAGGGCAAGAAGCGCGAGGCACACTTTGCTTCAACATCTCAGACTCCAAGGGCTTGGCCCAAGGCGACTGGAGGTGTTAAGAAGAAGAAGGGCAAGGCCAAATCGTCAAAAGGTTCTGGGAAACCTAAGGACAAATCCCAAGATGTTTGTCTCCAGTGCGGCAAGCGGGGTCACTGGAAGCGTGACTGCCGCGAGTACAAGGCACACATGAAGGAAATCAAAGCGGGCAAGGCACCGGCTTCAGGTATGTTTGTTATAGAAATAAACATGTCTACTACTAGTTTTAAAAATTGGATTTTTGATTCTGATTGTGGAACTCAAATATGTACTGATGTGCAGGATCTGCAGATTAGCAGGAGACTGGCCTCAGGAGAGATTGACCTCCGCGTTGGAAATGGGACACAGGTCGCCGTTTTGGCCGTTGGCACTTTTGTTTTGGAAATGCCCTCGGGGCATGTACTTAAACTTTCAGAGTGTTATTATGTACCTAGTTTGACTAGGAATATTATTTCTGTATCTATGTTAACCCAATGTGGGTATATTTTTGTATTTAGAAACACTGGGTGTTTTATGTATAAAAATGATATGGAAATTTGCACTGCTGATGTAAATAATGGTCTATATATTTTGAATGTGAATCAATCTCAAACATATTATGTAACAAACAAAAGGCTTAAAGTAAGTAACAAAGATGAAACTTATATGTGGCATTGTCGTCTAGGACACATTAACAACACTAGCATATCCACACTTTCGAAGAGTGGGTACTTGGACGGATTTGATCCAAATTCATATAACGTCTGCGAATCTTGTTTATTAGGTAAGATGCCTAAATCACCTTTTAGTGGTAAAGGTGCACGTGCCACCGAACTGTTAGCCCTTGTTCATAGTGACGTTTGTGGGCCCATGTCTAGCCAGGCTAGAGGTGGATATGAATACTTTGTAACCTTTACGGATGATGCATCGCGTTATGGTTATGTGTATCTTATGAGACACAAGTCGGAAACCTTTGAGAAATTCAAAGAGTTTCGACACGAAGTAGAAAAACAGACCGGCAAAAGTATTAAGACATTACGGTCGGACCGTGGTGGCGAATACTTAAGCAATGAGTTTCTTGATTACTTGAAAGAATATGGTATTCTTTCACAGTAGACTCCTCCCGAAACACATCAATTAAACGGTGTGTCCGAACGGAGAAACTGAACTTTGTTAGACATGGTAAGGTCTATGATGAGTCGCACAGAGCTACCTATTTCCTTCTGGGGATATGCATTGAAAAATGCAATATTTATTTTGAATAAGGTTCCGTCAAAGTCTGTTCAACAGACTCCGTATGAAATATGGAGAGGAAAGAAACCGGGTTTCTCATTCCTGAAGATTTGGGGTTGCTGGGCATACGTCAAACGTTTGGAAGGTACCAAACTTGAACCCAAATCGGATAAATGCCAATTTGTAGGATATCCTAGGGAAACCAAAAGATATTACTTCTATCACCCACAAGAGAACAAAGTATTTGTTGCTCTACATGCGGTTTTCCTTAAGAAGGAATTCCTAAATGATGTGATAAGTGGGAGGAAAGTAGAACTCGATGAAAATCGGAGTGATACTGTTCCTAGCATAAAATCCTTAACGGAACATGAACAGTCCATCAGGGATGAGACTGTACCACAATCTTTGAATACACAAGGACCGCGTAGGTCGGAGAGAGTCAGAAAATAACCTGAGAGGTATGGGTTTCTGATCTCACCTCATGTGGATATTAATCTTATTGAGGAAGACGAGCCGGCTACGTATGAGAAAGCGATACAAGGTATCGACTCCGGTTTAAGGCAAGATGCCATGAATTCCGAAATGGATTCAATGTACACCAATCAAGTTTGGACACTGGTGGATGCTCCAGAAGGCGTAAAGCCTATTGGTTGCAAATGGGTCTTCAGGAGGAAGACCGACATGGATGGAAACATACAAACGTACAAAGCTAGGCTTGTAGCGAAAGGGTATCGTCAACGACATGGTGTCGATTACGATGAAACTTTTTCACCTGTTGCCATGATTAAATCCATTAGGATAATGCTTGCTATTGCTGCATATTTCGATTACGAGATATGGCAAATGGACGTCAAAACCGCTTTCCTTAACAGAAACCTTTTGGAGGATGTTTATATGCAACAGCCTGACGATTTTGTCGTACCAAGACTTGCAAACAAGGTTTGTAAGTTAAATCGATCCATTTATGGATTGAAGCAAACATCGCATTCTTGGAACCAACGTTTTGATGAGATCATAAAAGAATATGATTTCGTTCAAAATGAGGATGATCCTTGTGTATATAAGAAGGTTAGTGGGAGCGCACTGACATTCATTGTCCTTTACGTTGATGATGTATTGCTTATTGGCAATGACATTCCCATGTTAACATCGGTGAAAGCTTGGCTTTCATTAAAATTCTCCATGAAGGATCTGGGAGAAGCAGCCTTTATTCTAGGAATAAAGATCTACCGGGATAGATCTAGAAAGCTGCTTGGACTCTCCCAGAGCACGTACATTGACAAAGTGTTGAAGAGATTCAACATGGATCAGTCCAAGAGGGGATTGTTGCCAGTGTCACATGGCGTCACTCTATCTAAGGACATGTGTCCTAAAACTCAAGATGAGAGAGACAACATGAGTCGGATACCGTTCGCCTCGGCAATCGGATCGATCATGTATGCCATGATATGTACGCGACCTGATGTCTCATATGCTTTGAGCATGTGTAGTCGCAATCAGGCCGATCCATGTGATAGTCACTGGATGGCGGTTAAGAATATCCTTAAGTATCTTAGGCGAACTAAGGATGCTTTCTTAATCTATGGAGATGGAGAACTTGAGGTAACTGGGTATACCGATGCAAGTTTCCAAACCGATACAGACGACTGTAAGTCGCAATCCGGGTACATATTTTGTTTGAATAACGGAGCAGTAAGCTGGAAATCATCCAAGAAAGAGATTGTTGCCGATTCAACAATAAAAGAGGCAGTTTGGATCCGTAAATTCCTAATTGGATTAGGAGTAGTTCCGTTAGAAGCTGAGCCTGTTCCATTGTATTGTGACAATAACGGGGCTATAGCGCAGGCTAAGAACCGCAGTCTCATCAACGATCCAAGTATGTTCTTCGACGTTTCCATCTGATTCGTGAGATCATACATCATGGCGATGTGAAGATCGAGAAGGTCGCATCAGAGGACAACATTCCAGATCCGCTGATGAAAGTTATTCCTCAACAAAATTTTGAGCGACATGTACATAATTCAGGTATTAGATGCTTGAGTGACTAGCTATAGGCCAAGTGGGAGATTATTAGACAATTATGACCCATAGCATCACTATTTGTAAAAGACATTGTGGTTTTTGTACAAATTAATTATGTATCAATGAAATTGCATTTTATCATTTTGTAATTTGATTACTTAATATATATAAATGATAAAAGTCCTTATGATTAGCTCCGGATTATAAGATATGAAACAGTATCAATCCATAAAGGTTTAATCATTAAATATCCCTAGTCGTAGTATTATGGAGATTGGACATCGATAATGCGTAATAGACTAGTATTGCACTTATGCGTGTTATGGAAGCGTAACGGCATAGTTCTCATATATTTAAGTATTGGATACTTATGCGAGTGTGATAAGAGGTTGTGTTTACCGATGGTACGGAAATAGCTTCGCTCTGGATAGACCCCGCGGAATCCCATTGGTAGTATGACTATGTGTCTATGGGAATCCGCATCAGGGTAGATGTATTTGGTCTTAACCTAAGACTTGCATCGCTAGTACTTGCGACAATCAATACGCTTTGGTTTTGGTCATCCAAGACTTTAACAGGTTATGTGTACGCCTCTTTTGGATTTATTGAGAATCGTAGTGTATTGGGTGTGATGTCAAGATAGAAGTATCACTTCAGTCATATGGAGATGATGATCACGCAGGGATATAGAACTGGTACTGTAAATGGTTGCAACCATCGGGATAATATGACATGGTCATGATTATCCGATTAAAGAGACTAGTTGCTTGTAATCCGATATATGCTTCGTACGGGGCAAACACTATTCCAGCCTCAGGCCTTGCATGTGACATCCGATACTGGATCGCAATACGCAATACTACGTATACTACGCCTGACATAGATTATATATTCCATTAAGAATATTTCTGGGGAATTGGGTAGGCACTGTGCTTTGCTAAAAGCCAACTATGTCTCGTAAATCAGTAAAAACGTAGTATGAGGTACGTACGTGTTTGGATAGTCCGACGACCGGATTTACTGCCAACATATCCAAGGATCTCTTGGGTCGCTTCCCGAAGATTCACTGATGACGAATGATTCGAACTTAATTAATCTTGGATTAATTACGGAGAGATTTTATCTGGGATAAAATACCATTTGAAGAGAGAGAGAACGATTAATTTGGAATTAATCGTTAAAGTAATATATTCGATATATTAAACGAAATTAGATTTCGACTCGGAATTAAAATTGAATTTTAATTCGGGCTAACGAATTAATTTAGAATTAATTCGCTAGCGACGTGAATAGTAATTTTGCTTGGCATTATTATTTAATTAAATTTGATTTAATTACGTCGCAACAGAAAATTCGTTAAATCGACATTAACGAACCCGAGCCCGGAATGTGTTTGTGAGGCCACTCCGATTTTGAATCAAGTGCGGCCACAAGTCACATCGCTCATCACATCGCATGTCACTTTAGTGATGGATGTCAAGTCGCCTTTTGGTGATTGACAACCAATCACTATTCATGATGGTGGTTGTTGAGGACATTGAATGCCATTTTGGCTCCAAAATTGGTTTTGCTTTTTGGAAAAGCTTTTACCAAATTTTAGTAACACTTTTTGCATTATTGTTTTTGGAAAACAAAAATCAAATAAAGAAAAACTCTCTCTCTCTCTCCCAAACCTCACAAAGCCGTGAGCCTCCCTTGGTGGATAGAAAAATTTGTAGCAAATTTTTCTTAAGCTAGCACTTGAAGTATCATTCAAAGGTGATAGGGAAACTTCTCACTTGAGCTTGGAATCAAAAGATCAAAGTTTGGAGCTTGAAGATCTCAAACAAAAAGGAGCACCTTGGCTGAATTCAAGAGAGCAAATTTTGTGTTCATCGTCTTCAAAATCCTATCAAAGTAAGTATGTTTCCGCCATTCTTCATTGAGTATTCATTCTTTTTTATTGCTTAAATCGATCTTGGGAATGTAATAGAAACCCAACAAAGAGCAGACTGCTAAGAAACCTAAAATTTTCACAGGCAGAAAGGAGAGGAGAAATAGGCGAGAGAGAAAGATATATATATATATATATATATTAAACCTACAAACGGCAACATCTTGGAGGGTTAAAAAAACTCTCCAAAACGTCGTCATTTCGGTTTTAAAAAAAAACGTCGATAAGTGGCGGCGAAATCGACGCTTAGGAGTCGATTTCACGCCGACCACTCAGCTACGCGATTACCACCACCTATTTGGTGGTAATCGCCGCGGCTGAGTGGCGAAGCGTGAAAACGCACCACCTAGGCAGTGCGTTTTCAAACACTGATAAAAAAAATCAGAGAATGATTTGAAATTATAAGTTCAAGACACATCAAGACCCGCACCATATTTCATCTCGTAATCAATCCATAAATACCAATAAAAAATAAATAGACACTCAAAATAAATACATACTTGAGCATCATTGACCAACTCAGTACCAATTCCGATTCATTACCCATAAATAACATCCAATATTAAGTACTAAATTGGCAGCGTTCAGCCATTCTATAACTTGTTTATGTAAACGTTTCCAGCGGTTATGACAATAACATTAATGCATCATAATTTCTGTCATTGCTTCAAACCTACAAAATAATCCACCTTTCATAGCACCAGGTTAATGTTTTGTCAAACGAGCATGATGCACTATGCACCCAACATGATGAAAGGTACAGAAAACTGGAGCAATGATTTCAAATTAACCAAAGAAGTGGAACAGACTTCACTCCAACGATGATGCAGCTCCCATCACCTTAGAAGCGCCAACCCTGTCACGAGGAATCAACCGTAGCTCGGAACCATGTTTGAGGAAGACATTGCCTGGCAAAACCAGTGAAATTTATGTCACAGAAACTAATTGTATGGTCGTAGGTATAGAAAAAAAAAGTATAGAAATGCAATACTGAAAACTATAGAAATGCAATACTGAAAACCATTTTTTGGAACATCGTCTTCCTTAAAAAAAAAAAAAAAAAAAAAGTATAGAAATGCAATACTGAAAACTCCTAGGTATCTAACAGCCTCTTGAGTAACTCCTCGAGAAATAACAGTATGACTAAAATGATGAAAAAGAATATGTTAAATTTCACCTAAACCCCATACTTCTTCCTCCAGGTTCCTAATGGAAAATACTAATACGAAATGGAATCAGATGCTGGCAGGGGCATGGGGCCTTAAGAGGCTCCACAATTTTGTTTTGTTTTTTTAAAAAATAAATGTGTAATTAAAATTTGAGCCAGTAGGGATAGACTTTTTTTATTACTTCAGCCCCTGCAGTTTCTAACTTTGACTTTTTAGACCCATAATATCAACTCTAGCTTCACCAGTGAAGGCTAGGTTAAGGATAGACTATAGAGGCGTGTCGACCATATTCAAAGGGTGAAGCTCAAGAAACAAGCAGAAGCTACATTAGTAATTCATCGATTTACAAAGCAGTCAACATGCCAAAGAAGTGAACTATTGTAGAATCTACAGTCTAAAATATAAACCTCTTTTTTTTCAATATTGAAATTTGATGCTTCAAATTTTGAAAAATACCCTCTTAGTTGAGGCAGGGGAGCATGGGAAGAGAAGTTCACAAATGATAACCCCATTCACTGAAGATGATTATTGAAACACACATACATCCCTAAATATATTGCCCAATGGCAATAAAATCCCCTTCCTACTCATGTGAGCAGAGTTCGAGACCTCTTGTATCAGCCCAAGAGACTTTACTAGTTGAACTAACTGAAACCCCTAAGCATATTTTGATATTTGGAAAGCACAGTAAATAAAAAGCCTGCACCGGCATACCTGCACTTTGCTGAGGATTGATTCCTACACCATCTGCAAATAACAAACAAAGACTTTCCAATGAGATTTCATAGAGAAATTTGTAACTCTGAAAGTATACAAGTGAAATTCCAAAATTAAATAATAGAGAAAATGACACCAAACTATAAAGGCACTTTTGTTACTGCAATTTAAAAAATAAAACATTCAGTCCATGCCGTTAGTTAATACAATTAGTTTTAATTGTTAGACTCGTACTGGCCTGTAAAAAGACAAAACCAACCTCAAATGAAATTAAAATTTTTTGAATACTCATATTAAATCAGAAAAAAAGAAAAAAATTATTATATTAATACAAAACAACTTTCAACTACAAAAGTGTGGTATTTTTGTAAAATAATTATGTTGACGGTGGATTTTGGTCTCAGGGCAATATGGGAATATCACTCCCGAGGTAATCCTCCTTCAATAGTGAATTTGTTTGGTTATGGGGGAAACCAAAAGCAAACTTAGCAGAAGGTAGATAATGCGCCAATCAAACAAGGAGATTTAACGTGGTTCGGCGGATTTTTGTCCGACCTACGTCCACGGGCACAAACAAGACTATACTTTTATTACCGAAACTCGAAACTCTTGTGTTTTTTACAAGTTTCATTCTCCTGCTCCCTCAAGGAAACCTTTATCAAATCTATCTCTACTTCCTTTATCCTTCTAGGACACTGTCTTTCATCGGTATCTCTTGTGAAGGTAGGATTGTCTTCTTATCCGCAAGAATAAGGTGTCATCTTCCGGAGCATGTATCGCTATCTGCTCGATCTTCGTGAGGTCGGTCATGACAGTCCTTTGAATTGAGAATGCTGATGTCGATCTGATAATGCTCGGTTATTCACACCAAAGTGCTCGGCTGCTGATCATAAATAGCTCGGTCTCTACCTGTTGTGGTCGGTCTGTAACCATAATGTGATCGGCTTCTTATTGCAAAGTGTTTGGGCCTTTGCTGCTGGCTTTCTATGGGTCGGGTCGGTATTAATGATGTCGCCCAAGAAGGGAGTTACCATTTTTACCCTTGTCGTGTTGTTTTAAATACCATAGTGCCTGAAAACACCATCAATATCTGTCCCCTAGTTCTCGGTTCCAACGAGTATGCAAGTTGGTGCCGGGAACTATATAAAGATGGTGTGTTGATTATTTCGTTTGGTGGTCGATCTGAAGTCGAACCGTCGCCTCTTTTCAAGCATCTTTTCTCGAGACGCGCAACCGTCATGTCTGTTTAAATGCCCATCAAATCATTTTTAGGGTTTTATTGTGAGCTTGACACTTGTCGAACATCCATCCGTTTCCCGCCAAAAGTGAAGAAGACCTACCGTCCGCTGCTAGCACCTGTATGTATCTGATCCCCTCCGTTTATTCAACCTTTCGGATTTGTTTCTGAAGTTGACACCTGGCGCACATCCGAGATTCTATTATGATCCAACGGCCAGGTTTATTCTGATGTTGTAATGGGAAGGCGATTTGAGTACCCTCGCATCTGCTTGGTAGAATTTCATCAGTTTCAAAAATTCTTCTTCCCTTCAGCTACAAAACGTCGGATTAGAGCTTCTCAACGTGTTTTTGTCATTTCCCGAGCAGATATCAAGTAAGTTTCCCGAACGACTTTCCTTTCTCTTCCTTTTTTTTCTTGCTTGCTGTGTTCTGCTGTGTCTTTGCTGTTTTCTCATTTTGTTTTGATACTTGCTAGGGAGAGATTTTACTGAATACTTTGCTTTTAGGGTACTTAGGACTTCATAGATTTAGTTTTTTTCTGGAAACTTATGATAGCTTGTGAATCCCTTGGTCGTTTCTCAAGAATATGGTTGTAGACTGACCTTGCCCTTTTATTTTCCGGACGTCTAGGATGTCTAACGACAATTCTCCCCCTGAAAACCCTGCTAAACCCTTGGCCCCTATTGCTGAAAAGCTTTCCTCTGGCTCGGGAGCACCCAGCGTGGAAGACCTTGATACTACCCCCACCTCTTCTGAGATCAAACAAGATTCTTACCATCAGAGGGTTCCTCGGAAGGATCCGGAGCCCGGTGACTTCGACAGCTCGGCTCTGGACATGGTTCGGCCTTCTAAGATAACTGAGGATGATCTAGCACTGTTTCAGCAACGATATAACATCCCGATAGACATTGCTCTTGAGGTCCCTCTTCCATGTGATCGTGCCAGTCAGCCTGACGAGGGTTCCGTGGCCCTTCTTCCAGCTTTCTTCGAATGCGGGCTCCGGTTGCCAATTCAACCCTACTTTGCCTGGATGCTGGCCGAGATGGAGATCGCCCACTGTCAACTAAGTCTAAACAGTTGGAGGATTTTGGCCGGGTTGTATGTAGCTTGGCATCTGGCAGGGCTTGGCGAACCTTCTTTTGAAGAAGTGAAGAGGTTATATCGGTTGAAGGCCAACCCAAAGACTCACCACGGTTGGTACTACCTTTCTGCTTACGACAGTTCGTCAAACGTCGTCCAAAAACTCCCTGACTCCAATAAGAATTTCAAAGATCTTTGGTTCTAGGCCACTGGAGATTGGGGACGGACCCTGAGGTCGGATGAAGATGAGATCTTGGTTCCGGACATCTTTAGAGCGGGAGGTTAGGAGATTAACCTTTAGCTTTTATGCCCTTAGTTTTTTTTATGTTTGGATTCTTACCCTTTTTTTCTATTCCTCCTAGCCTGTTGGAGGGATGCTCCCAAGGTCTCCCACCAGGTCCGGAAGCGGGTGTTCTGGGCTCGGCGGTATACCGCTCATTGGAGGGAGTTGGTAAACGATGCGGTATTTTTTGAATCGGGACTTGTTCGGACCGTTCCTCCTAAGGTCTCGGGTCGGATAGGTAGATGTCTGTTGATCTTCTAGCCAACTCCCTTGTTTTTTTATCATGTTTGATGTTGTCTCTTTTTTTTTTTTCTTGTATGCTTAGGTCCTAAACCTTTCTTTTTGTCTTTGCTTTTTGCAGGTATGTCGAAGAGACCAAAGTACCTCGATCGGTTGACCGGTGCCGCGAAGAAAACTAGCCCAGGTGGAGCTGGTACTTCTCGGAAACGACCTGAATCTTCTGAGGATAGAAAGGTGACCGCGGGGGTAGAACGACCGAGCTCTCAAGGTCTATCTTCATCTCCCCGGGTGTCCCCAATGGGTGTTACCCGTCCTGATAGCCCTCCAAGACCTTCCAGGAGGAGGAAGCGTCGGTTTGGAGCTGTGGATACTCAATTGAGGCGGGAATTAGAGGAGGAGGAGGCTCCGAGCAGAGAAGCTCCGGTTCGGCAGGAGGGTCCTTCCAAGAAACTGAAGGGTGTTGTGGTTCTTGGAGTTGATGACCTTGGGAAGAATATTATGGAGGCTACTTCCCATTTGGTACCGGCTTTCAATGAGCTGGCCGGGGCCGTACCTCCTGAGAAGATTCCGAGGTTTGAGGACCTCTCACCCGAGGAGGTAGTTGCAAAGTTATGCTCTCAGCTGGCCCAGGTCACTTCTTTTACTTCTCTTCTATATATGTGGTGTCTTTCAGACTTTGTTTTTATTTTTCTAACTTCTTTTTTCTTCTCGGCAGGCAAATTATTTGGCGGCCAAGAATAATGACCTATTTATAAGCCTTTTGTCCGAAGGCGGCCTAGCCCAGAGGCTTCAGAATCGTCTTTCTGAAGTAGAGGCCAAGTTGGCTAGTGCCGAAGAGAGGAATAGGGATCATGAGCTGGTTGCGGTTGATGCTGTCAAAACAAACAAAGCTCTTAAGGCTGCTGCTACTCTAGAGCGCAAGAACGCTGAAGAAGCTAGAGCAAGTTTGGTGGATGCCCGGGTTGAGATCGGGCTCCTTAAGGTGGAAGTAGGCAGTGTGGAGTATAAGCTGCGGGCCAAGGAGGAGGAATTAGGACGGGCTCGTGCCGAGCTCAGGGATAGGGAACTTGAGTGGGAGGCCGAGATGGACTCCATTCGTCTTGAAGGGGTCAGTGATTGTGCTGAAACTATACCAATGGTGCTGCCTGACCTGGATATGGGGCCGATCCATGCAGCCATCCGTTTCTGCAAAGGGGAAATATCTGAGGAGGAGTTTCAGAAGTGGCTCCCCCCTCTTCCGAGGAAGCGATGGATCCCGACCCGATTTCTGTTGCTCCGGTCCCGCAGGTTTCCCAAGAAGACCGACCTGAGGTTCCTGCTCCTAGCGAGGACTATCCTGAGCTTCCACCTCCTATCCTTGAAGTAGGGGTCTCCCATGTTGCCGAGGCTGAAGCTGTTGTTCCCCCTCTTGAGACCCAACCGATCCACCTGTCGTCTGAGCCAGCCGAGGAAGAACTTCTTGCCCCTGTGCGGGCTGATTAAAAATGGGGTAACCCGGACGGGGCCCTGTGTACACTTGTCTTTTTTTTTTTTGTAATAACATTTCATATTTTATTCGAATATATATATATATATATGTGTTTTCTGCTTTTCTCTTATGTTCCTTGTTCTGGGTGTTCTTCTTCAAATGATTATTTAAGGCTTGTTCGAGAGGGGATAATACGAACCGAGACCCAAATTATTCAGTGGTTGAGGATGGACTCTGAATTGTGAAGGACACGGATGATGAGATGCAATCGGTGGGACGTAACCCGACCCCAAGCTGTATGGAACACTTGGCCTTGGGGGAATATTTCGTCCCCAGTCCAAAATATAGATTCGGTGGGATGTGGCCTGACCCCGAGCTGTATAACCAAGTGGCCTCGGCGGAACGAAATCCAACCCTGAGCCGAATAACTGAATGGCCTCAGCGGAACGTAATCCAGCCCCGAGCCTAAATATCCAAGCGGTCTCGGCCGAACGAATCCAGCCCCGAGCTGATTAATAAAGTGGCCTCGACGGAACGAGTCCAGGCCCGAGCCGAACAATCATTGGCACTTGCTCCGAAGGGAAGGGAATCAACCTTTGAAGCCCTATCAATCTGTCTTGGGCGTCCCCTTTTCAGACCGATGAAAAAACAAAAAACAAAATTTTGGAAAATAAAACCAAAAAAGTGTAAACAATAGCACGGATACCTTAGAACAGCGTCCTGCCCGAGGTCTCCAAAACATAATTCTGAACCTTTCAATTCAGTGTCCCGGCGAACCAGGATTTGGATCAGAGAGCGTTTAAATGGTAAGGGCACATCCTCTATACGTCGGGTCACTGTGGAGCCTGTGTATTGTACGAGGGCTCCTCCTTACCACGCTGGAGCAGGCACACGCTACAGGGGCACAACGCATCCCCGTGCTACGCCTCTCTTGGATCCAAATGATGAATGGATCAAATAGTGTCCAGGATACTAAGGGCACATTCCTCCTTAGGTCCGGCATCACTGGAGATAGCAATCGTCACGAGGGCATCATCATCCCCCGTGCTATGCTTTCCCACAGATCCATTAAATCGGGTAAGTGAGGATCAAAGAGTGCTCGACAGATTAAGGGCATGTTCCTCCTTATGTTCGGTAACACTGGAGTAAGCAATCTCCACAGGGGTATCATCCCTCCATGTGCTATGCTTCTCACGGATCCTATGCATCGAGTATGTCCCTGAATATTCCGAGGACCCCGAGCTAAGAGAGACACTTAGTTCTGGGGGAATGTCCTGTCCCCAGACCAAGGAGCATGACTCGGTGGGACGTAACCCGACCCTGAGCCGAATAGTCAAGTGACCTCGGCGAAACAAGATCCAGCCCCGAGGTGTTCGAAACATTAAGGGCATATTCCTCCTTATTTTCGGAAACACTTGGAGCAAGCAATCGCCACGGGGGTATCATCCATCCTCGTGCTATGCTTCTCACGAATCCTATGCATCGGGTAAGTGAGGATCAAAGAGTGCTCGACACATTAAGGGCATGTTCCTCCTTATGTTCGGTAACACTGGAGTAAGCAATCACCACGGGGGTATCATCCATCCCCGTGCTATGCTTCTCACGGATCCTATGCATCGAGTATGTCCCTGAATATTCCGAGGACCCCGAGCTAAGAGAGACACTTGGTTCTGGGGGAATGTCCCGTCCCCAGACCAATGAGCATGACTCGGTGGGACGTAACCCGACCCCGAGCCGAATAGTCAAGTGACCTCGGCGGAACAAGATCCAGTCCCGAGGTGTTCGAAACATTAAGGGCATATTCCTCCTTATGTTCGGTAACACTTGGAGCAAGCAATCGCCACTGGGGTATCATCCCACCCCGTGCTATGCTTCTCACGGATCTATACTCTAATTCACTTTCGTCCCTGCTGTTTAATGCTTGTATGGAGTCGACTGATTCTGGTGTGACTTGTGATTCTTTATGGTGGTAGCCGTGGTCGGGTAGTTGCGGGTTTTGTGCTTTTGACCCTGGATCGTTGTATTGAGTATGTCCCCGGGGTTTTGAATATGGTTCACAAAATTTTTATTTTTTAGAAGAGTGGGTGAAAATTTTGGAAAAAAAAGTTTTATTTATATTCGGGGACATACTGCCCTTCTTACAACTCTCTGCAGGTCGTTTTGAGAGAGGCTTTATATTGAGTTTCCGTCCCTTGTTGGGTTGCTGCAAAAGAAAAAAAGGAAGGGAGAATTTACTGATAGTATTTTCTCAACATCTCGGCGTTCCATGATTTTTTCAATCTTGTGTCGTCCAGCTGTTCTAGGATGTAAGTCCCATGACCTTATCACCTCTGTGATTCTGTAGGGCCCTTCCCACTTGGCACCTAACGAGCCCTCCTCTGGTCGTCGGGTGTTTAAGGTGACCCTTCTCAATACTAAGTCGCCCGGGAGGAAGGAGCGGGTCCGAACTCTTCTATTGTAGAAGCGGGCCATTCTTTGTTGGTAGACTGCTGCTTTCATAGCTGATTTCTCTCTCCTTTCCTCGATCAGGTCGAGGTGGTTTTTGATAAGTTCTTCATTCTGCTCATTCCCAAAGTGGCGGACCCTGTGAGTTGCTACCCCAATTTCTCCTGAAACGACAGCCTCACATCCGTATGATAGGGAAAATGGTGTTTCCCCTGTGGAATCTTTGTAGGTCGTCCGATGTGCCCATAGCACTTCTGGTAATTCTTCGACCCATAAGCCTTTGCATGATCCGAGCCGAGCTTTAAGGTTTGCCTTGATGGTCTTGTTTGTTGCCTCAACCTGTCTGTTTGACTTGGGATGGGCTGGCGAGGCGAATTTTAAAGCGATCTGGAGGTCTTCGCAGGGCTTCCTGAATCATTTGTTATCGAATTGTTTCCCGTTGTCGGTGATGATCGCCCGGGGGATTCCGAACCTGCAGATTATGTTCTTCTTTACAAACTCTGTGGCCTTCTTCTCCGTGATGGTGGATAGCGGCTCGGCTTCTGCCCATTTTGTGAAATAGTCTATGGCCACGATTGCATACTTCGCCTGCCCTCGCTCTTTTGGCATTGGCCCTATGATATCTAGCCCCCACTGCGCGAATAGCCAGGGGCGGGACATGGTGGTTAATTATTCTGCCGGTTGATGGTGGATGTTGGCATTTTTCTGACAACCTTCGCATTTCTGGGCTACCCTCACACCGTCCTGATGCATGGTCGGCCAGTAAAATCATTGTCTTAAGGCTTTAAAGGTGATTGATCTTCCTCCGGCGTGACTTCCACAGATGCCCGTGTGAATTTCCCTGAGCACATAATATGCTTCCTCCTCTGTTAAACATCTCAGGAAGGGTACGGTATAGCCTCTCCGGTAGAGCACCCCTTCGATCAGGGAGAACTTGGTGCTCTTGAATTTTAATTTTTTGGCCTCCTTTTTGTCTTTAGGGGTTTCCCCTGTTTCCAAGATTTTATTTTTATAAGTTGATTAGAGTCATAAGATATTGTCTTATTTTTAAAAGATCAAAGTTAGTCAAACAGTTAAAACTAATTATTTAACTAACCGCATAAATTAAAATTTATATTTTCAAAATTATAATTTGTAATTTCCATAACTACTGAGACTAAAATATTATTACGATAATTTATATGAAAATTAAGTATCATTTTCCCTAAATAATAATTACATATGTACAAATTTTAAGTGAAATATTGATTACCTAAACAATTTAAAGGAATATTTGGATTACTGGAAATGACTAAGAGAAAGAACACAAAATGATTTTATAGGTCACATCAATCAAAAAAGGTAACCAGACTCTTTGATCAATTTATTGTCAGTGCCATTAATGTTTACATTCCGCTTAAACGTTATAACATTACGGATTATGAAATGGGAGAAACAGAATCATTGGGAGATATTTTTTGGCCAAAAGACCCTCCGCCTTATCATAAGAGATCGACTGAAATTAGCCTTCAAAGATATACTGATACAACCATTCTCATCTTCGTAACCACAAGTACTAATAAATGCCAAAAATTTTTAAGAAAAAAAAAAAAAAAAAACATTTCGGACAGAGATCAGTTTACAACTATTCCGGTGCCACATATGTTCAATAAAATCACATAAATCATTCCAAATTTAAAGAAAATGAATCAATTGAATATTTAATGTGTTGGGATTATACGCGGTGGAAATATGATTCGGACGAAATTATAATTTTAGAATTTTTAAATTTACCGAATAAATTATTCAATATCTTACATGAATAATTCATTCATATTTCACTTAAATATTTTATTCGATATCTAATAACGGCATTGATAATTTCGAAAACACCGCAACACTTTTACGAAAATATTTTTCCTTAAAATAACATAAAACGCGTTTACGACCGAACTGACCAACCAATACCACACGGGGCTGCCCAAGTCAGCCCCAATAGTACTTGGGAAGTTCATGGGCTGCTCGAACAATGACCAATTCACTATTTGGGCAGTCGTTATTCGGTTAACTCAAAAGTTACTCGGTAACGCTGTTTTTCACCGTTTTCGCATATTTTCACTCCGAAATAATTTCTGGCAATTATTCCAATGCCCAATACACATCCAATACATTTAAACATCATAATTTTCATCACAAATATTATGGAAATTCCAGATCTGATCAGGGAACAAATTTAATCATTTTTCACGCTTTATGGTATCTGATACCCAATGGTTGTTAGCATTAAAAAAATAAAATAATAATAGTAACTGGTTGCAACAACCGGTTGCAACCAGTTACTAAAAAAAAATTTAAAAATTATTTTTTATTAAATAATTATAAAATATTGGTAAAAAAATTTTAAAAAAAATGTATTGTAAGTTTTTAAATTTTTTTTAATAAAATATTGATAAAAATAAAAATAATATAAAAAATTAATTTTTATAAAATATTGATAAAAATAAAATAATATAAATTTGTTTTGCATATTTATTGGTGAAAGTTGCAAGTTTAATGGAAGAAGTTGCATATTCAACGGTCATAGTTGCAGGTGTGATTTTCGAGGCAGATGCAATTGCATGTTATTGCTAAAATTTCAAGTCTAATGGTTTCATTTTGCATGTTTATTACTAAATGTTTCATCTTCGAAATATTGCATATTTATTGGTCAAAGTTGCAAGTTTAATAGTAGAAGTTGCATATTCAACGGTCATAGTTGCATGTGCGATTTTCGAGGAAGATGCAATTGCATGTTATTGCTAAAATTTTAAGTCCAATGGTTTCATTTTGCAAGTTTATTGCTAAAAATTTCATCTTCGAAATATTGCATATTTATTGGTAAAAGTTGCATGTTTGATGGTAGAAGTTGCATATTCAACGGTCATAGTTGCAGGTGCGATTTTCGAGGCAGATGCAACTGCATGTTATTGCTACAATTTCAAGTCCAATGGTTTCATTTTGCATGTTTATTGCTAAAAATTTCATCTTCGAAATATTGCATATTTATTGGTGAAAGTTGCATGTTTAATGGTAGAATTTACATATTCAACGGTCATAGTTGCAGGTGGATTTTCGAGGCAGATGCAATTGCATGTTATTACTAAAATTTCAAGTTCAATGGTTTCATTTTGCATGTTTATTGCTACAAAATTTCATCTTCAAAATATTACATATTTATTGGTGAAAGTTGCATGTTTGATGGTAGAATTTGCATATTCAACGGTCATGGTTGCAGGTGGGATTTTCGAGGCAGATGCAATTGCATGTTATTGCTAAAATTTCAAGTCCAATGGTTTCATTTTGCATGTTTATTGCTACAAAATTTCATATTCAAAATATTGCATATTTATTGGTGAAAGTTGCATGTTTGATGGTAGAAGTTGCAAATTCAACGGTCATAGTTGCAGGTGCGATTTTCGAGGAAGATGCAATTGCATGTTATTGCTAAAATTTCAAGTCCAATGGTTTCATTTTGCATGTTTATTGCTAAAAATTTATCTTCAAAATATTGCATATTTATTAGTAAAAGTTGCATGTTTGATGGTAGAAGTTGCATATTCAACGGTCATAGTTGCAGGTGCGATTTTCGAGGCAGATGCAATTGCATGTTATTGCTAAAATTTCAAGTCTAATGGTTTCATTTTGCATGTTTATTGCTAAAAATTTCATCTTCGAAATATTACATATTTATTGTAAAAGTTGCATGTTTGATGGTAGATGGTAAAAGTTGCATATTCAACGGTCATAGTGCAGGTGCGATTTTCGAGGCAGATGCAATTGCATGTTATTGCTAAAATTTCAAGTCCAAGTGTTCATTTTGCATGTTTATTGCTAAAGGTTTCATCTTCGAAATATTGTATATTTATTGGTGAAAGTTACATGTTTGATGGTAAATGTTGTATATTCAACGGTCATAGTTACAGGTGCGATTTTCGAGGAGATGCATTGCATGTTATTGCTAAAATTTCAAGTCCAATGGTTTCATTTTGTATGTTTATTGCTAAAGGTTTCATCTTCGAAATATTGCATATTATTGATGAAAGTTGCATGTATGATGGTAGAGGTTGCATATTCAACGGTCGTTGTTGCTGGTGCGATTTTCGAGGCAGATACAATTGCATGTTATTGCTAAAATTTCAAGTCCAATGGTTTCATTTTGCATGTTTATTGCTAAAAATTTCATCTTCGAAATATTGCATATTTATTGGTGAAAGTTGCAAGTTTAATGGTAGTATGGTTGCATATTCAATGGTCATATTTATGCGCCCTAGCACAAATATTGAGTGATTTTTTCTTAAAAATTATTTAATTGTTGGATTTTCAAGTTTAAAATAATGTTGCATCTTTTAAGGTTGAAAGTTGCATCTTAATGGTTAAATTGCATATTGATGGTGTGAAGTTGCATATTGATTATATCTAACAATTACAAATTATTCAATATCATGTTTATTACTTCGATTCGATCTCGATTTCATGTTTAATGATTATAAGTTAATACAATTCGCTTAAACATCACAAATAATGAGCACAGATTATAATATTGATATCTATTTATATTTTCGTTAATTACATATGTTAATTTAGCATGTATACGAGTTTTATACTTATTGTTTTCGCTTACAATTTTTATTCATTACGACTAGGGGTGGCAATTTTTGGAAAGGATTTCGTTTATTTATCCGATTCAATTCGCTTTAAAGCGAATGTGAGTTTCAAACAATGTTTTCGTTAATCAATGGGTTGATTCGAGTTGAAAGCGTTTATTACAGTTATGGAATATGAATTTAACATCATGAATACGTTTATTCGTTACTGAATCGTTTTATTATTTTCTTTGACCAATTATTTTTCAGTTACGATTTGAGTAATTATGGCTAATGGTTCGTATAAATTAATCATTTTTCTACTTATTTATTTATGTAAATATTAAATTCGGTTATAACTAAAAGTAATTCGGATATTGACTAAAGTTAATGAGCATGGAGTAGAATTTGTTATAATTTTTTTTATACAATAATTTTTATTTCATATCCCTCATATGAAAAGTATTTAGTATGAAAATTATTTTTTATTAGTTTTTCGTGTATGATTCGTTTTATTTATTTTTTATCAGTTATTGGTATTTTTCAGTTAAGATTCCAGTAATTATGGCTAATTACCTTTGAAAAAATATTATTTCAGATATTAACTAAAGTTAATGAGCATGGATGAAAATTTGATTTGACATAATTTTATAACTAACTATTATTACATATGAACAGTAATTAGTATGAAAATGATTTTTTATTAATTACAGAAGATGAGAATTTTTTTTAAATTATATTTGTTGTCTTAAATTTTTTAATTTACTTAATTTAATATATATCTAAAATAGTAATTTTGGTTATAATTCATAGTTTTTCGGATAAACACTAAAGTTATTGAGCATGAATTACAATTTTAATATTTTGTTCATAATTTTTTTGATTTAATATGAAAGTTAATGAGCATGAAAATCATTTTTTTTTTAATCACATAAAATGAGCATGAAGATTATTTTTATTACAAGTGTTGAGAATTACTAAATTTAATGAGCATGAATATGATTTTTTAATTTTTTTTATATATATAACTACTTAATATTTTTGTTAATAACACATTTATTTACTATGAATTTAAGTTTCAAAGTTTTTGATTTTGTTACATATTTAATGAGCATGGAAAAATAATATTTCGGATATTAACTGATGTTAATGAGCATGGAGGAAAATTTATAAATTTTTTGTTTAAATAATTATTATTTCATATGGAAGGTAATTAGTATGAAAATGATTTTTTATTAATTACAAAAGATGAGAATTTTTTTTTAATTATATTTTTTGCCTTAAATTTTATAATTTACTTAATTAATGACCATTTACTCCCACAGTTGTGAGATGGGCTTAAGATGGGCTTCTCAAAAAGAAAATTAGGCCCAAATAGATAGCATGGGCCTCTTATGCTTTTCAACTAACTTCATTAATGGAAAATGAAGTTAGTTGCCACCCCAAGCATGCAAAATCATTCTACCACAGTTCAACCTACGTGCAGCTTGTTCAGAGCCTTGTTTCACCATTTTGTTCAGTCTTTCTGGTTGCAAGAGCAAGTTCGGTTCTTCCAAGCCTTGCGAGGTTGTTTGGCATGTTCTCCTATAGTTTCCTGAATTCTTTGTAGGATTGTCATAACTGGATCGAAATCTTTCGCACGTACAAAACTATCTTGCTGGCCACTCTCCTTCCTCATGGGAAAACCTATTTATAATTTAAAAATAATAAGTAATTTATTATGATAACTTGAAGCATACCATAAAAGGAAATTATTAACTTAATTATACCGCATTGCTCCCGAAACCACCAAAATTTTTCTCCCATTGAACAATTTTTTTATTTCCGCGGCAGTCCACTGCATGATAGGCCAACCATTCCTCGGTGAAGACAGCTGGTAAGTAGAAGACGACATATAGAAAATCTGCTGAAATAAATAAATGTCATAATCATAAACATGGACTGCATGGTGGTAGCACAAACATGACGAAATTAAAGAGATCAAATGTTATTCATTTCATACCATTAAAAATATAACACATCCTCTAATTGAAGAAGTTTTGTTGTCATTGACCTTCACTCCATTCAATAAAAACTGTAAACACCAGGTTGCCCAATTTTTAAATCTAATGGAGCTGACATCTTTCAATGCATGCAGGTAATATGGGTTGATGTACGCGGCATGAGTATGACATAGGATAGTACTTATAGCAAACAAACAAAAAAGAATAGGGAAATCATCATCTGCAGTGGTAATACTGCTTAGTCTCTCAATCACAATTGCTATTGGGATCCATTTCTTACTAGTACAATACCGGGCTCTTAACTCAGCTATGTCCTTGTCGTCCCCGTAAGTCTCAAAGTTCGAACCCCCATCCTCAATACCCATAATTGCAGTAAAAGTATAAACACTCATACTGTATTCAGTTCCATTAAGTGTAATTATCCCTCTCCGCGTTACATTGTTTAACCAACCATCTACATAACTCTTGTCTCACTCTCCCACATCTGAGACCCAAAAGGCTTCCAAATCCAAGCTGTCTTACAGCTTCTTCTTGTTCAACACTAAATGTGGATACCATTTTCGAGAAGCGAGTGACACTGCATCTTGAAATTCCTTTGTAGTTAGGGTCTTTCTCTTCTACCTTATCCACTGGATCGCGTAATAATTCACGAGGCCACTTTTCATGGTTGACAGATTCCTTATTATACTTGTTCACAAAATCAACTTTCTGTTCCAAGGTAATTTTCTTCCAATTCATTCCTATGTGACCTTTTATCTATAACCAAATAATATAGTCAAATCAAAAAATATATATAAGGTTAATAAATCAAAATATAAAGTTAAATAACAAAGAAAAGTTAAATAGTTAATTGCATACCTCTTTGGTCACTTTAAGACCTTCTTCTTTCAGCCGCTTTGCTTCAGACTTGCTGTCGAGACAAGTCAAATTAATTTTGTATGTATATCATCAAATAAACTTATTTAACTATTGACACTATTTGGTTAAATAGTAACTTACTAATAGTAGCACCATGGGTGCTTGCCCGGTCCATGAGGCTGTTCATTTGTTTCAATCCTCTTTTGTTTAGGCATGATGTTTACAACCAATGACAGAGATGATGGACTACGAATACATCAACAATGATAAGTAAATTAATATAAAGTTGGAAAAAAGCTTGACAACCACGAAGATCAAAGGTTAATTTATTTTAAATAGAATATCTTTTATATCTTCTATTGGAATCATAAAGATCAAAGGTTAGGTTAGGTTAGAATATAAGTGATTTAAATTAAATTAACAAAACTTACAGATTACACTAAAGCCAAAATTTAATTAAGCCAAGATTATTCATGCATAACATGATCACCACATTCATACACACACACATATAAATATATTTAACAAATCCAATGCATGTTCCCAAACTTATTGATATTTACGCAATCGACGACCACTTAGCAATGAAACCTCCCATATGAAAGTCCACAGCTGCTTCTTTACCGCATATGGTTTATTTTCTCTTCCTTTGCAGTTCATTGAAAAAAAATTCCCATGTGGGGCAATGCATACCATAGAACAAAAAAAGTATTTAAGATTGCGAGCACTAAAAGCCTGATGCTCCAATGATATGGATAGTACAATATTTCATAAAAACATAACCCTATACATTTTACACTATTAGATTAAGTAATAGACCCAAAAATACATGACTCATATCTTTATTCTCTTTACTTTTCCTCTGTTTTCTCACCAACCAAACACTACAAAACTTCTACATACCATTATCATAATAACCCTTGTCCAAAAATCCCCCAAACATGGGGTTTCAATAACCAACAATCACAAAATCCCCACAAACCCATTTACAAAATGAAAAGCCACAAACAACGCCCAAAACCAAATCAAAATCCTAACAATCCATGAACAATAAACCAAATTTAAGTAGACCCATAAAAGAGAATCAAGAGATACAGTGAAATGCTTTGAAGGAACCTGGAAATCAAGTTCTGGAGAATCAGCGATGGAGAAGTAGGAGTCGGCGTCGGCGATTTTAGGGCACAAATTTCTTGTAAGATGCTTCCACAAATGATTTCATGTAAGATGCTTCCACAAACAATTTGTGAGACAGAGGGATAGTCGTGAGAGATGGGGGGAATTGTGAGAGAGGGAGATGAACAGGGAGAGATTTGAAAGAGATGAGGGATTTGAGGGCTTTTTTTTACTTGAATTTACCGGTTTTCCCGATTTTATTTTTTAATTTTTATTATTTACTTTTTTTTTTCCACTCACCGTTGGATCACTGATCCAGTGATCCAACGGTGAGGGATGCACCCGAAATATTGATTACCTAAACAATTAAAGGAATATTTGGATTACTGGAAATGACTAAGAGAAAGAACACAAGATGATTTTATAGGTCACATCAATCAAAAAAGGTAACCAGACTCTTTGATCAATTTATTGTCAGTGCCATTAATGTTTACATTCCGCTTAAACGTTATAGCATTAAGGATTATGAAATGGGAGAAACAGAATCATTGGGAGATATTTTTTGGCCAAAAGACCCTCCGCCGTATCATAAGAGATCGACTGAAATTAGCCTTCAAAGATATACTGATACAACCATTCTCATCTTCGTAACCACAAGTACTAATAAATGCCAAAATTTTTTAAGAAAAAAAAAAAACATTTCGGACAGAGATCAGTTTACAACTATTCCGGTGCCACATATGTTCAATAAAATCACATAAATCATTCCAAATTTAAAGAAAATGAATCAATTGAATATTTAATGTGTTGGGATTATACGCGGTGGAAATATGATTCGGACGAAATTATAATTTTAGAATTTTTAAATTTACCGAATAAATTGTTCAATATCTTACATGAATAATTCATTCATATTTCACTTAAACATTTTATTCGATATCTAATAACGGCATTGATAATTTCGAAAACACCGCAACACTTTTACGAAAATATTTTTCCGTAAAATAACATAAAACACGTTACGACCGAACTGACCAACCAATACCACACGGGGCTGCCCAAGTCAGCCCCAATAGTAATTGGGAAGTTCATGGGCTGCTCGAACAGTGACCAATTCACTGTTTGGGCAGTCGTTACTCGGTTAGCTCAAAAGTTATCCGGTAACGCTGTTTTTCACTGTTTTCGCATATTTTCACTCCGAAATAATTTCTGGCAATTATTCAAATGCCCAATACACATCCAATACATTTAAACATCATAATTTTCATCACAAATATTATGGAAATTCCAGATCTGATCAGGGAACAAAATTAATCATTTTTCACGCTTTAAATCCAATTTTCTCAATATTAATCATATTAATATCTACACCAATCAAAGTTACCACAAATGAAGAACTCAAGAATAATTTTAGGTATTATTAGAGTGGTTATAGCACTCTAAAATGGAAATCAATCATTATATTATAAAATTGAATTAATATTACACTAATATTAATCTATATTACTTCACATAGGCATCTAACCTCTCAATTCATCACCCAAATCAAAAAACCCCAAAATTTAAGAAAATAAACCCTAGAACAATTCTAGATACTCAAGAACAAGAAACAAATTTTCTAAGCTTAAGATTATTATTGATTACCTCAAAATCTCCAAATTTGCTTAAGCTTTCTTCTTGATTTGATCACTTTCTCTCAAGTTTCTCTCAATAATCAATTTGGAAGCTCTCTAAAATGGTGAGGGATTTTCGGCCAAGACAACTTATGAAAAAGAAATGGTGTTGGCCAAAAATTTGGGTGAAATGGTCAGTTGATAATTCATTTAATCAAAATTAAATATAAAGATTTAAGTTATCAAACTCATTTGAATACTCCAAACTTAACTGTCATGCCTTTAGTAACCAATAAAAATTAAATATATTACGTGACAATTATGAAATATAGATATTTTTTAATTATCTAAATATTTAACATTTAAATATTTAAATAATTAATTAATATAATTATTAATATATATGTATTTTATTTACAGTAAATAACAAAATACATATATTAATAACGTGTGAAAATCTCATTTGACAATTAATTAATATGTATCTAATCAAATTTGGTATCAAATACAAATACACGTTAATTACTAATTGACCGAAATGCCCATAAATATGTGTAATTTCGTTTAACCATTAAACGATTCGAATTAACTCATTTAATCTGATAAAGTAGTATGAATAATCTGTATTGCTCATAACACGTTGCCCAAGTGCTCAACAAGTACACTCCATATTGTGAGACTCTTTAAATTCAGGTTTATCCATCACGAAATCTAATTTCGTGTTCATAATTCACCCGTTCGTAAATTTTGACAACCACAAATAATCTCGCTAAACTATTCAAGTCAAGGTCATTGCATACGTAAAATCTTTCTGTCACGTGCTATGGATATTATACCAAGATATAAACGGGAACGTCAAATTCCTAGATATAATACCGTCGACTTATAAATTTATGATCTCTTAATAACACTTGGAACTCGCTTCTGTATTATACCACGACCATTAATTTAACATATTTCAAACACGTGCAAGATATCTATGCTCTGTACACATCACTGACAGATTCCATCTGATACTCACAAGATATCATGAGCATGAGTCCACACCCAATGAACGGGCAAAAATCCGATCTAAATGGATCGATGACGTGACTGCCATCAAAGTGTGGAGGATAACTCATTTATCCACAATGATATCTCAGTCGAAGGACCATTATGCTACTTGACTCGAGAAGATTCCTATTGACGTTGGTGTACCTAGTGTTCTAAAACGCGCCGCCTAGGCGGCGCGTTTTCGCTAATCGTGACTTGGCTGCCGCGATTACCACCAAATCGATGGTGGTAATCGCGCGGTCGATTGGTCGGTGTGAAATCGGCGCCTAGGCACCGATTTCACCGCCAATCGGTCGCGTAAGCGCCGATACACGGCCACTAATCGGCCGTGTATCGACGCTGTATTTTTTTTTTTGTTTTATTCGACCAAAACGACGACGTTTTGTGTCTTATTTAACGGCCAAAATGACGCCATTTTGGCTGTTTAAATAAACAACCAAAACAGCGTCGCGTCGTTTGGCGTGTGTGTGATATAAAAAAACACTTTTTTTCTCCTATGCCTCTCTCTTTTGCGCCTCTCTCTCTTCTACGACTCTCTTCTCTGCTGCAATTTCTTCATTTCTTTTCACGGTAAGTTTGTGTTTTTTTTTAATTTCAATAGAAATAACAAGCAATATATAAATAACCCCCAATATAATATGTTATAAATATAACTAATTTCGTATTTTATTGTCCATATTTTGTTAATTTTATTAATTTGACCTAAAATCTTATTATAATTTCGTTTTGATTTTTTTTTGTTAATAGAATAATAGTTAAAAATTAATTACATATTAATATTAGCAGTTAGACTAGTTACTTTAAATTGTTAATTAATTGTTAATCGTGCATATTAATTGGACCTCCTCTGTTTTTTTTGCTGCCATTGTTGAAGTTTCTGTTGTTGGCTTGTTGCGGTTGGTTATTATTTTTTCTGCCATTGTTGTTGATGCTAAATGAAACTTTATGATTTTTATTAGTTGATTTCAAAGTGTGTGTTTGTGTTGTGAATTATGATGAATGAGAGTTACAACTTACAATTAAATTAATTGATAATGCCTATTAGTATTTTACTATTGTTATTAAATTGTAATTTGTTAATAATGATTAATGCTTATTAAATTAATTGATTTATATTTATACTATATAGGATAAGACATGGCTTCTTCTTCCGCGGCTTCTAATTCGGAGTGTAGTCCCATTCTTAAACGGAACTCAAATGATGTTGGATGGGAATATAGGGCTTTAGTGGATCCAAATAACTTGGATAAAGTCAAATGTAAGTTATGTTCAAAAAAAATTCCGGTGGAGTTTATCGAATGAAAGAACATATTGGGCATATATTGGGGAATGTTGCAAAATGTCCAAAGTCTAATAAAGAAGATCAAGAGAAGTGTAGACAAGCCATTTTAGAGGCAAGGAATAGGAAGAAAAGAAAAGAAAAGCATGTTAGTGAGATAAGGCAATGAGTTAATATTGGGGCCGATGAAAAAGAAGCTGAAATTCGTGAAATAGAAGAAGGGTTAGATTCAAGACCTCCTCGACATCGCGGCCCTTTGGATAGGTGGACAGTGGTAACCCCTCCTGATTCTTCAGCTAGTGATGGTAAAACAATGCGGCAGCAAAATATTAATGAAGCGATTTTTAAAGAAAAGACGCATAATGTCAAGCGATTTGTTGCTAAGTGGGTGTATGAATCTGGTATTCCTTTCAATGCTATTGACAATGACAGTTGGATAGCGATGATGGAAGCAGTTGGTCAATTTGGACCGGGTTTCAGAGGTCTTAGCCAATATGAGTTGAGGGAGCCGTTGTTGAAAGAGGAAGTTGCAAGTGTTAAAGATTTCCTGAAACAACATGAGAAAGAGTGGATGGAGAACGGATGTTCTATCATGACAGATGCTTGGAGTGATAGGAAAATGAGATGTATAATGAATTTGTGTGTTAATTGCACAATAGGTACCACTTTCCTTTCTTCCAAGGAAAGTTCTGATGTGGCGCATACTGCTGAGTACATTTATGGGTATGTGATGACGGACATTGAACAAGTGGGGGCGAAAAATGTGGTTCAAGTTGTGACAGACAATGCCTCAAACAATATGGCCGCGGAAAAGTTGTTGAAGGCGAAGATGCCAAATATTTTTTGGAGTTCATATGCTACTCACACCATAAACCTCATGCTTGAAAGTATCGGGAAATTGCCGAGGTACAAAAAAATCATTGATAGTGTCAAGGCTTTCACCATTTTCGTGTATGCCCATCACAAGACTTTGTCCATGATGAGATCGTTTACAAAACAGAGGGACATAGTCAGACCGGGAGTAACTAGGTTTGCTTCAGCTTTCTTATCCTTACAAAGTTTGATCGAGAAAAAAGAAAGTTTGTGAACCATGTTTGCTAGCACAGAATGGGATGAGTGCATATGGTCGAAGCAAACTAAAGGGAAAACTGCATTTGCCACGGTGATGAGTGTCGCTTTTTGGAATGGGGTGACCCAATGTTTGAAGGTGTTTGCACCTTTGGTGAGGGTGTTTCGATTAGTTGATGGGGATAGAAAGCCATCCATGAGGTTTGTTTATGGAGAGCTAAAGAATGCAAAAGAAGAGATCAATGATGCATTGAACAATATTGAGAGTAATTATCGGCCAATCTTGGAGATTATTGATAGTAAAATTGAAGGACGGCTTGATACTCCATTACATTGTGTTGCTTATCTTTTAAATCCTTAATACTACTATAAGGATTCAAGTATTGAGTACGATGTGAAAGTAATGGATGGAGTATTTACGGTTGTGGAGGCTTTCTTCCCCAATGATATTGACATGCATAGTACGGTGATAAATGAGGAGTTGGCTTCGTACAAGGCAAAAGATGAAGCTTTTGGTAAAGAAGTGGGAGTCAAAGCATGTCGAGTATCGATTGATGTTTTTAATCCAGGTAAAAACAAAATATTCATTTGAATTATTTTGCAAAATATATAAAATCTTATATTTCATTCAAACTATTTATGTTCATTTGTAGTTTCATGGTGGCGTACATATGGACATCATACACCGAACTTGCTAAAATGGCAAAAAGGATACTGTCATTAACCACTAATTCATCCGAGTGCGAACGAAATTGGAGCACTTTCGAGGGGGTCAATATTTAACATTAGCTAAGTTTTTGATTATTTTATTTTGTAATTATTAATATTAATTGATTTATTTAAATTATTTATGTAGATTCACACGAAGAAAAGGAATAGACTAGATGTGAATCGATTAAACAATCTTGTCTATGTTTCCTTTAATGCCAAGTTGAAGAACAAGCGCAAAAGGGAGAAAGATTTGAAAATGGATGTATTAGAAGCCAAAGATGGTACTAATGCACAATGATGGATTGTTGAGGGTGGTGATTCTGGTGATGATGAAGAAGTTGAGCCCGGTTCGGGGCTTTATTGGAGGATGGTTGGAGAAACATCTGGGGCCGACGACATATTACAACCTCGAAAAAGCGCTAGAAATGTTGAATACAGAGAACTTGATGAAGATGATTTTGATTCTGATGAAGAACCTAAGGATGACGAGTTCGAATTAGATGAATAAGAATTAGATATTTAGTGTAGTTTAACTTTGTTAAAAGATGATGAACATGAACTTAATTAAATGATATTTTATATCATTATATGGTTAATTGAGTTTGATTAATGGTTTTATGTTTATTACATTTTAATTGAATTTATATGATTTGGATTATTTATGAATTATGATGTTGGAAAATATTAGATTTTTAACTGTCTGCCGACTAATTGTCTAGGCCCCGCCTAGGCGCCCTAGGCGCTAGGCGCTGGGTCGCCGCCCGACTAGCGCCAAGTGCGTTTTAGAACACTAGGTGTACCATCTATTAGGAAATTTTCGGTGAACCGTTTAGTGTTTATCAAATAAACACCTACATGTCTATACGAGTCTCTTGAGACTCATGGTTCATTGGGATATACCATTAGACTAAGTCTCGATATATTACATGTACTGGTCTCAGCAGATTTTACTAACTAACACATGTTAGTAAATCTTGACTATGAACTTTATTTGAGAATATACAACTTATAGTGTCACTTCCCAATGTCAATTACAAACTACGTTGTAAGTGCACAATATGTTATAAATCCTGGAGTCTTTGTCTAATATATATACATATCAATAAACCGGATTTAATTTCAATGTAATCAATATTAGATCGAATACGTATATAAAAGACAAGAGGTGTGACCATAAATAAGTAATATTATGGAAAAATATATTATTCGTATTCATGAATCGGACATAAATATGATCCGGATTGGCGCTCTGAACATCAACTCTAATATAATACACAAAATTTTGACCCTAAAAAAACATAATTACGAGAAATCATCAAGAACATGTAATCGCTATAATAAAACACATGCAAATAATTAAATAAATAAAATTAAAGTAACGAGAAACATAGAGTTACCGTTGGTGATTATAGCGCTGGTTTGAGGAGGGACTTTAAATTCCTCGGCCGCGAATTTCAAAACGGCTGTAAACGGAGCCGCTTCAGGGACGCTAAACCTGCGATTAAATTGAAAAAATAAAGTTTGTTAAAATTGAGCGGATTAGATTAATTAAAAATAAAATGAAATTTGTATGAATTTTACGTACACTTTGAAGGGAAGCTTTGGATCGGAGGTAAGCGTAACCTTGAACGAGACCTTACCACCGGTCGCCATTATTCCTGAATCGAGGGATTTTCCGCTTTCTATAGAGGGAGCGATAAATCTAAAATTCTGAATTGCGTATTTATAGCGCAACAATTTAGAGAAATAGAAAAAACAAAACTTATATTTAATATTTGATTGGGCTCGGCCCGACTTTAAAATACGGTCCAGTTAGGCACAAAAAGATTATTAACATTATGGGCAAAAGTGGAAATGCACACTTTGTATTGTTTCAAAATCCATCATATTCAAGTCCATTTATAAATTTATGAGTGATTGTTAAAAAAAGGATTAAAGAGAGGACAAATTTTTTGGTCTTTTGTGTATTAATAAATTATAATTGCATGATTTAATTTTTTTTAGAAAAAATTTATTATTTTTAAATATTCAAAAAGATAAAAATTTAGTCCTCCTTTTTTGTTCACGTATCATTTTTCTAAATTTATTATTATTTTAGGTCCATAACTTCTTTATTTATTATCAATTAATAATCTTCGCTTTTAAATTTGACTCATATTGATGAAATAATAATCTCTGCTTCTAGCAAAACATTAGAATAATTTTTTAACTAAAATTATAATACTAAACGGAACCAAATCGAATTAACTTAAATTTGATTTATTAAATTTTTTTTAGTCTAATCATATTATGTTGTTATTTTATATATTATCTTTGTTACATTTCTTAAATTTATTTGGTATTTAGTTATGATTAATTTAATGGAATGTTTGTAATTTTTTATTTTGGTTATGCTCTTTTAATTTTCTTACATTTTAAATAATTTAAATGATGATTTTATCTTATGATGAAAAATTTTATTTGTGTAGTTATTGATGATTAGAAAAACTATAGTGTAATTTTTTTTTTAATAAATGTTAGATTCAATGGATATTATTGTAGGAGCGAAACGGGATTTACCGCTATACCTATGATGCTCGGCGACCACGACACTGTGGGGCTCGCAGCCCGTAAAGAGTACGGATTATCAACCCCAAGGGGTTGCTTAGTGGTAAAGGCTTTGGACTTGAGTGGTTTGCTCCCTCTCAGGTTTAAGGTTCGAATCCCACTAGATGCATTTCCTTGGGGCCATGCCCCCTGGTGTTAAAAGCCAGCGACTTACCCTGATATGTGTTGGGAAACTTCTGAGGGCAATGGGGCACAGGTCCCGGTGATTAGTCGAGGTGCGTGTAAGCTGGCCCGGACACCCCGGTTATCCAAAAAAAAAAAGTACGGATTATCCCGCTGTGGACTAAACCGGAGAATAAAGGAGTCACCACCCAATGTGAACTGGGAAAGGTTTCAGGCCGCACTCACCTCTTGCAAGGGAAGACTCTAACCGTTGGGTTCAGAATGATCACTTACTTATGCCATTATAATGGACGGGTTCACACAATGGTATAGCCAAGTCTTAATGCAATTCAAGCATAAAAGTGAATAAAAATGAAATAACATACCCAAACAAAAGAACAATCACAATAACGTAGTTCCAAAAGCATATTAAATTAATAAATACGAAATGCAATGACGAAAATTATAATAAACAATCAAAAACGGGAAAAGCGTCAAACAAAAAAGGGGGTTAATCACGCATGTATGAGTATTTCCCGAGTGGCACGTGGAGTTGTATCCCAAGTACAGACCGCACTACCGTCCATTCGGATTCGGCTACAGAATTTACGTCTGAGTTTCCATCCGATATACCATAAGAGATAATAACATACATAATCATCAACATGAACAATCAAAATAAAGGCGAAGTAATAAAATAACGATAAATTGACAAAAAGATAAATAACAAAATGCCAAAGAAAGAAAAAGATGTGACCATAAATTTGGCCGTATTTGATGTAGGACTTCGCATATCCGGCCGGACGTATTTCACGTCCAGCCAGGTATCCAGCGTTCAGAACTATAAAAA
This sequence comes from Zanthoxylum bungeanum, assembly GCA_019454045.1. Taxonomy (NCBI): domain Eukaryota; kingdom Viridiplantae; phylum Streptophyta; class Magnoliopsida; order Sapindales; family Rutaceae; genus Zanthoxylum; species Zanthoxylum bungeanum. The sequence goes on along the minus strand of SKCR01048405.1, from coordinate 47,150 downwards.
TAAATGTGGTAAGGGTGCCATTAGGTCTTACCTTTTAAGTTGCTTTCTTGGAAGTGCATTAGGCCGTCGCCGGAAGGATCGCTGGTTCGCTGTTACTGCTTGCTGTTTTGCTTTTTTCTGGTTGCTGTTTTGCTATTTTCGATTACTATTTTGCTGTTTTCTGGTTGCTGTTTCGCAGTTTTGGTTTGCTGTTTTCTGGTTGTTTTTATCTGTTGTTTTGGATGTTTTTTGGTTGCTGTTTATGGTTGTTTTTGTTACTGTTTGGTTTTTTTTTTGGCTTCTGTTTTAGTTTTTTTTTTTGCTGCTGTTTTGGTTATTTTTGGCTGTTGTTTTACGGTTTTTTTGTTGCTATTTTTGGTTGTTTTTAGGCTGTTTTTGGTTGTTTTTAGGCTATTTTTCGGTGGTTTTTTGGGTTGTTGTTTTCTATTTTGATTTCTGTTTCGGTGATGACTGTTTTGGTGGTTGCTATTTCAGTGGTTTATGTTTTGGTGATGGCTGTTTTGGTGGTTGCTGTTTCGGTGGTGGAGGTGTTGAATGAATGTGGTTTATGTTTCAGTGATGGAAGAAGAAAATGGGGCTCTAGGATTTTTTCTCAAGTTCACGTCCAAAGTTTTTTTTTTTGTGATGGTTGGATCTCGGTTTTGGCTGCTGTTTCTTCGATTTCACCTTGTTGTTTTTCTGTTTTGGTTTCATGGTTTTTTGGCTGTTTTTGGTTTTGGTTTGCTTGTTGTTTCTCGGTTGTTTGGTTGGTTGTTTTCAGTGATGTTGGCTGGTTGTTTTCGGTGATTTGGTTGGTTTGTTTCGGTTTCTGCCTGGTTGGTTTCGGTGGTGGCTTAGGGTTTTTGTTTTCTTTTTTGTGTTGTTTTTTCGGTCAAAGAATAAGAAAGAGCTTTAGGGTTTTTTGTTGGTTGTTGCCGTCCAAAGGTTTTTGGTTTGTTGGCTGGTTGTTGTTTCAGTTTCTCTCTCACTATTTTCTCTTATTTTTTTGGTGATGGCTTGTTGTTTTTTTTTTCTTGTTATTTCGGTATTCTCTAGGGTTTTTTGTGTCAATGTTGCCGTGAAAGAAGAAGAAAAGAGCTCTAGGGTTTCAAGTTGCCGTCCAAGCCTCCTTTATTTGATGATGATTTGATCCCCATTTTTATAATGATTTGAAGGGATCTCTAGATAAGGAAACAAATAATATTTATTTGGGGGATATATTCTCAAATTATTTTGGGAATACAATCTCATAAATTTGGTGATGAGGATATCTCAAATCTTGTTAAATTGGTGAGGATGGGATTTCAAATCTTGTTAAATTGGAAAGTGTTTATGATGGGATTTGAGCATGTGGATTGCATGGGGTTTTAGGCTTGTGGATGAATTGTATGGGGTCTTGGGCGTGTGGATGGATTTCATGGGCTTTGGGCCGTGTGGATGGGCCGAAATTGAATGGTGTAAGGGCGTGTCTGAGGCTATGGTTTGAAGCAGAAACTGACTGAGCGAATCCGAGGCTGGATAGTGAGTTTGAATCCGATGAGGTGCTAATTTTGGAGGTTTTCCTTCCTTCCGGCATTCATTTTTCATAACTTCCGTAACTTTTCAGGTAGTGCCTCCATACGAGGCTCATAATCGGGCTTATGAAAAAATAAAGTGTCTACAGTCTCCCCCACTGTAGGCATTGCATTTTCGCATGTGAAACCCGATGATGAGTCTCAATTGGAGGCACTACCTTTTTAGCTAAGGATATTGCGGGAAATGGAGGTCGGAAGGGGAAATTCGGAATAAGTATGTCATCAAGTCCATTCCACAAGTTCACTGTCTTCGTTGGTGCTGCTGCGTTCGTTCCTTCGTTCGAACCTCGTGCAGATTGCGGACGTTCGTGCCGCGTGCGAGGAGGCGTTCGAACGGAGCCGGTAATTCTGGTTTTGCTGCTAGCCTCACACCCCAGCCCATTTGGCCCCCCAAAGCCCATAAAACACATCCCAATTAAATAAATAATATTAAACATTAAATAAAATATTTAAATCATTTACCAATTAAATAAAACATAAAATAAAATCATGCCTAATATAAATAAATCAAATATATTATATACTAAAACTAAAAAGAAGATATGCCTAATTAAAATCAATCTTAACCAATTAAAGCCAATCACATATTTGACTTCCTAATTCAATAAAAATATCCACCATTTAAAAGTATTGACTTCCTAATCTAAACCAAATTTGTCCCCCCCTCAATCTTTGACTTTCCTTACTAAACACCAAATCCTATCCCCTCTTTAATGCCAAAATCTCTTCCTTGTGAGACAAGGTGAAGCCCTAGCCATTCTCTATATAAACAACCCCTAACCTAGCCATCCCTCCTCTCCAATCTCTCTAGCTCATACACACAATTCACACAAGAATTATAGCAAGAAATCCTAGACATCACAAGCATATCACTCCCTTGATCCTCACCCTCACACCACCGAAAATCACACCAAAACAATCCCTAACCACCACCGAAAATCACACAAAAAAACAGCAACCTAAACCACTCCCAAAACAGTCCTTAATCCCTTAAAAACGGTAACCTAAAAGAAACTTAGAACCTTTGAAATAATCACACCAAACCACACTAAAAAGACACACCAAAACAGTCCACCAACAATAAGCAGAAAATACAGAGGGAACGGTAGCAAAACCATAAGGAAACAGCAGCAAAACGGAGTCGGAACAGTAGCTCGAGTGGCCGAACAGCGAAGGAAGAGGCAAACCAGTGAACCAGAAAAGTTGCGGAGCTTTATCCCCTTTCGATCTTCGTGGAGCGCGAGTCCGAGAGACAGCTTAAAAGGTTAGACCTGAGGGTATCTATCACACTTATTCCTATTTAATTTCTGGTTATCTATTTTGATTATATTTTCTGTATTTGTGGCATTTGTTGTGTGTATGATGTGTGTTGTGGGTATTGGATGAATGGAAGAGTGTCGTCTCTTGTGGTATATAGGATGGAAACCCAGACGTAAATTCCGTAGCCGAATCCGAATGGACGGTAGTGCGGTCTGTACTTGGGACACAACTCCACGTACCACTTGAGTAAAACGACACATCCTCTTGTTTTGAGTTGCTTTGGTTTATTTAATTATTGTCATTTAAATTCTGCATGTTGTTTAATCCCATGATACGATCGAGTGCATGGGCTTAGTAAGTGCGATGAAAGGTTCCCTAATTGGAGGGTTAAAATCCTTCACCACGATGATTTGCCGCACCGATTGATGTGTGTTCGGTTGAATGCGAAATACGTTCAATCGGACATACTTAGTTTGATATGATTGTCTTTATTTTCGTATGCATGATTCAACCGTGCTCATGGGCTTAGTAAGTGCGATGTGAGATCCCCTATGGGGATGGGCTAAAGCCCGTTACCACGAGGCTTTGCCACGCCGGTTGATGTGTGTTCGGTTGGATACAAGATATGTTCAATCGGGCACACTATGTTTGATATTATTGCTTTTCATTTTATGTATGCATGATTCAGTTGAGCGCATGGGCTTAGTATGTTGGTCTAAAGGTCCTCTCTTTGAGAGATCAAGAGCCCCAAAAGGCCACCTTTACGGCAGTACTTCGCCGCGCCCCCCTTTAGTTTTGTCGTCTATGTATTGCATCCTATTTCATGCATCAGGTCTGTTCACGTTCGAAAGCGTTTACGAACGCAACTCGAACGCGCATGTATTTTGCCTTGTCATGCATTAGGTCTCCCTCATGTTCGAACACGTTCACGAACGCCATACGAACGTAGGCATTCTGTTTCATTTCCGTTCGAACGCGTTAACAAACGCCATACGAAACGTAAACATCCTGTTTCATTTCCGTTCGAACGCGTTATCAAACGCCATACGAACGAAAACCTTCTGTTTTCCGTTCGAACGCGTTTACAAACGCTACACGAACGCGCACCCACTGTCTTAGTTTCATAATGCATCAGGTCTGGTTCCGTTCGAACACGTTCTCGGACGCTACACGAACGCGAACCTTCTGTTTACCGTTCGAACGCGTTTACGAACGCTACACGAACGCGCACCCACTGAATCGAGTCATCTTCATTAGGTTTCATGCATAGTTTTCCTAGTAGCTATCCCCACATGTATGAATACAACTATGTTAATGAATTACAATCCATATGCTTGTGTCGTGATAACATTTGAGTATTATTTCTTGTGGTATATCGGATGGAAACTCAGACGTAAATTCCGTAGCCGATTCCGAATGGACGGTAGTGCGGTCTGTACTTGGGATACAATTCCACGTACCACTTGGAAAAGTGCCCATATGTATGTTTGTATGGTTAATATGTGTGCTTGTGTTTTCTTGAATGTAATATGCAAATGAAGTTGTATGTTTGTTGCTATTTTGATGTATGTTAAGCATGCGATTTTAGATATGAGATATATGTGAAATGTGTGCATAAGTTTTATTTTGCATATGAGAATTTAGAAGCATGATACTCTTGGAAATAAGTGTTACTTAAGCCTGATTAAATTATTACATAAACCCTTTCATTACAAGTGACATGAGTAAGGGACCATTCCGAACCCAACGGTTTGAGGTCTTCCCTTGCGAGGGGTGAGTGCGGCCTTAAATCTTATCCCGGTTCACACCGGGTGGCGACTCCATGTTATTTCGTACTTCCCAACTAGTGCCACGAGCCTAGGAACGGCGTCGCCCAGGTCCTGTGTCCTACACCCGCTTTGATGGGGCTTGTGCAGTGTGTGACAGTGACAACCCTATCAAAGTCATGCATGCATTTTTACTTAATTGGTTCGTCGGCCGTTGCCGGACTTACCTGTTGTTTCACTACTTATGCGAGATGCTTTGATCTCTGGGATTTATTTTGGAACTATGCTTGATGGCGAAGTGCTTTGACCTATGGGATTCATTCCAGAATCCGTTCCTGGTGTGAGATTCTTCGATCTCTGAGATTTATTCCCGAACTGAGTTGAGTTGATGGTGAGGTGTTTCGACCTCTGGATTCATTCCCGAATATGTTCCAGTGTGTGAGATGCTTCGATCTCTAGGATTTATTCTCGAAATGATGGTGAGGTGCTTCGACCCTTGGGCTTCATTCTTGAATCGTGCTGGGTGTGAGATGCTTCGATCTCTGAGGCGCTTCGACCGCTAGAATTTATTCCCGAACTGAGTTGAGTTGATGGCGAGGTGCTTCGACCTCTGGGATTCATTCCCAAATCCGTTCCAGGTGTGAGATGCTTCAATCTCTGGGATTTATTCCCGAACTGACGGCGAGGTGCTTCAACCCCTGGGTTTCATTCCCGAACCGTGTTGGGTGTGAGATGTTTCGATCTCTAAGGTGCTTCGACCTTTGTGATTCATTACCGAATGCATATCGGGTGTGAGATGCTTCAATCTATGGGATTCATTCATGAACTGACGGTGAGGTGCTTCGACCTCTGGGCTTCATTCCTGAACCGTGCTGGGTGTGAGATGTTTCGATCTTTGAGGCACTTCGACCTCTGGGGTTTATTCCCGAACTGATGGCTCGGTGCTTCGACCCCCTGGGCTTCATTCTTGAACCGTGCTGGGTGTGAGATGCTTCGATCTCTGAGGCGCTTCGACCTCTGGGATTTATTCCTAACGGCGAGGTGCTTCGACCTCTGGGCTTCATTCTCGAACCGTACTGGGTGTGAGATGCTTCGATATCTGGGATTTATTCCTGAACTGAGTTGAGTTGATGGTGAGGTGCTTCGACCTCTGGGATTCATTCACGAATCCATTATAGAACAAATCTAGGTCATTTAAGAGTGGGTCAATAACTCTAGATTGGCAACAAGTTTCTAAAAATTTCATAAGAATGCTAGTTAACATATTAGAAGCATTCTATCAACTTTACATATGCTCAACCCTATCATCAAACTTCCATCCACCAAAAACACAAAGAATAAAATAATAGAAAAACATAAGAAACTCGTAGCATGAAGCCTAGAACTCAAGGAACATTTTCCTCTCTAATAGCAAGTTGGAAAAACTTACTAAAAACCAAGCTTTCATTTGTTTTCTTTTCTTTTCACCCAAGCTTCTTTTATTTTCTTTAATGGAGTATTTTTGATAAGTGTTGAAGGTTATGAAACCCTAAATGAAAACAAAATAATTTATACCAAAAAATCTAGCCTTGGCCGAAAATTAGGTATGCAAAATATCAAGATATTTTTCAATTTTTGTTTCATTTAATGCCTTTTATCAACTTGCATTTTTAATCATCAAACCATTTAATGAATTAAAGTAAGTCAACAAAAGCAACTCAAGTCATTAAAATAAATATCATAACTTTAAAATATTTATATTTTTATTAACTTAATCATTAAACAATTAAATAATTAATTAATTATTTAAATACAAATATATTAAATATATGTATTATATTTACATTAAATATCAAATACACATATATATTTGTGATATTAGTCAAATATCTCAATTTGACAATTAATTAATGTGTATTTGAATTAATCTATCATTAAAAGCAAATACACAAAAATCAGGAAATGACTATCGGGTCCCTACACATGTATATTTCGTTTAACCTTTAAACGACTTTATAAATAATCAATATTATTCATAAATGTTGCCTTAGTGCTCTACGAGTATATTTCATTAGTGAGACTCTCTAGATTCAGGCATATATGTCACGAAATCCAATTTCGTGTCCATAATTTATCCACCCGTACATTATGACGAACACGGATAAACTCGCTGAATCATACAGGTCGAGGTCATGGCAAATGTATAATTCCTCCGTCACAGGTATCCGGATATATCTCAGAGATATAGATGTAAACGTGAAATCTCTATAGGGATTATCCCGTCGACATCTCTATTAACAATCTCAAAAAGAACATTTAGAACTGACTTCTAAATTGTACCACGAGCCCATGGTTTTTATCTGATTGCTAATCATATGGACTACCTATGCTCTGATACACAGAACTGACATATCCTATCTACACACAGGACACCTTGAGGATCTATCCACACCCAACAAACAGGCGGAGGTCTGATCTAAATAGATCGGTGATGTGACTGCCATCTAAGTATGAAAGATGTCTCATGTGCCCACAGTGGTATCTCAAGTCGAAGAATCATAAGTGCTACTCAACCCGATAAGATTCTTATTGGCGTTGGTGTACCATACATTAAGAATCTTCGGTGAGTCGTTCAGTGTTTATCCACTATAAACACCTACATGTCTATACTAGTCTCCAAGACTTATGGTTCATTGAGAACCCATTGGAATCATATATTCCAGTATACGACATGTACCGGTCTCAACGGGTTTACTATACTGACCAAATAGTGTAAACCTTGACTAGGAACTGTCTGAGAATGACAACGTCATGATGCTACTCAATGTCAGTTGCGACGCTTTTGCAACAGCACCATGACTAGTCATTCTAAGGTTATTACGTCTTTACCATATTAAAAGATATATTATATTATAGAAACTGCATATATTATTCATAATAATAACGTTTTATAGAAGTATTCATAAAGAAATACAACCGGGAATTGGCGCTCTGAGCACCAACCCCAACAAAAACTCTCATTTGCTCTAGTGCTAATAACTATTGTATCTAATACCCATCGACTCCACGTGTTTATCAAACAACTTCGGAGGTATGGCCTTCGTCAGTGGGTCTGCTACATTATCTTCACTCGGTACCTTGCACACGACAATATCCCCTCACGACACAATCTCTCGAATGATGTGGTACTTGCGTTCCATATGCTTCGACTTCTGATGCGCCATCGGTTCCTTTGCTTGCGTAATGGCTCCAGTATTATCACAGTATAACGAAATCGCATTCTCGATACTTGGGACAACTCCTAATTCTGTGATAAAATTATTTATTCACACAGCCTCTTTTGCAGCTTTAGAAGCTGCAATATATTCCGCCTCAGTGGTGGAATCTGCTGTTGATCACTGTTTGGAACTCTTCCAACAAACTACACCTCCGTTAAGGGTAAATACGAATCTAGATGTAGACTTTCTATCATCGGGATCCGATTGGAAATCGTAATCCGTATACCCGTTAACTTGCAGTTCGTTTCCTCCATAAATTATTAACTTATCCTTAGTACCTTTAAGATACTTTAGGATATGTTTAATGGCCATCCAATGGTCATTACCTGGATTGGACTGATATCGACTAGTTACGCTAACAGCGAAACTGATATTAGGCCTCGTACATAACATGGCATACATTATGCTACCCAAACACGAAGCATAAGGTTGGTTAGCCATTATAACCTTCTCATATTCTGTTTATGGACTCATCTTCTTTGAAAGATGAATCCCATATCTGAACGGTATGTTTGCTGTCTTACAGTTACCAAATTATACCATTCCAATATCTTATCTATATACGTTGATTGGGATAACCCAATCAGCTTCCTTTGTCTATCTCTATAGAGTTTTATCCTTAAAATATAGGAAACTTCTCCCAGGTCCTTCATGGAGAAAATCTTACAGAGGTACGCTTTGACGCTTTGTAACATACCTAAATCATTCCCAATGATTAGAATGTCATCTACATATAGGACTAAAAATACGACCATGCTCCCACTGGCCTTCTGATACACACAGGATTCTTCCAAATTCTTGAGAAAACAAGACGATCTAATATCTCGTTGAATCGAAGATTCCAACTTCATGAAGCTTGTTTAAGTCCATAAATGGACTTCTTAAGCTTACACACCATACCCGAGTTTTTACTGGACGCAAAACCTTCCAGCTATTCCATATAGATTTCTTCATCAAGAAATCCATTTAGAAAATCCATTTTGATATCCATTTGCCAAATCTCGTAGTCATGATACGCAGTTATAGAAAGAAAAATCCGAATAGACTTAAGCATTGCAACTGGTGAAAAAGTTTCATCGTAGTCGACGCCAGGTCGCTGCGTGTAACCTTTTGCTACCAGTCGGGCCTTGTAAGTCTCAACCTTACCGTCAGGCCCGCGCTTTCTCTTGTAAACCCATTTACAACCGATAGGAACAATTCCTTTGGGAAGCAGAACCAAATCCCAAACTTGATTCTCATGCATTGAGTCTAACTCGGATTTCATGGCACTTTGCCATTTCATGGAGTCGATGTCCAACATCGATTCTCTATAGGTGAAAGGATTAGTCTCTTCTACTAAGAGAACATCTAGACTCTTTTCTTGTATCAAATACAAGCGTTTAGGAGGTCTAGATACCCTTTCTGACCTACGGAGTGGTGTGTGTTGAAGGTCCTTCATCTACTTGAACTTCAGGTTCCTCCGTTGGTTCGCTGTTTTCAGGTTGGACTTCATCAAGTTCAACCAGTCTATGATTACCACCTTATGACAAAAATTATACTTCTAGAAATTTTACGAAGCGAGCTGCGAACACATTTCAATGCTCGGTATCATAGAACAGATATCCCCTCGTATTCGAAGGATATCCAGCAAACCTAAACTTTTACCCTCGAGGCGAAAACTTATATTGCTGAGTCACTCTGACATAGGCAGGACAACCCCAAACCTCAATGTAACTAAGATTTGGTCTCCTACCGAACCATATCTCATACGGAGTCATAGGAACAGCTTTTGAAGGAATCTTATTCAAAAGATGTGCAGCTATTAAAAGAGAGTAACCCCATAAGTAATAGGGAAAATCTGTGAAACTAAACATTGATCGGATCATATCCAATAAAGTCCGATTTCTCCTCTCAGATACTCCATTGTGTTGTGGAGTACCTGAAGGAGTATATTGAGCGAGAATCTCATTCTCCTTCATATAATCCATGAACTCACCACTCATATATTCACCGCCTCGATCGGATCGAAGGCATTTATTAGATTGATCAGTTTATTTTTCTACTTCATTTCGGAACTCTTTGAACTTTTCAAAGGTTTTCGATTTATGTCGCATCAAATAGACATATCCGTACCGTGACAGATCATTGGTAAAGGTAACGAAGTACAAATAACCACTGTGAGCAGTCTGACTTAGTGGACCACATACATCAGAATGTACGAGTTCCAGTAAGTTAGTGGCGCGGTGTCGAACACCAGAAAATGGGGCTTTGGTCATCTTACCCCGAATACAGGATTCACAAGTTGGATATGATTCAATGGTAAGATCTGGTATCAAACCATTCCTAACCAATTGGGTCAGGCGTTTAACGCCTATGTGACCCAGCCGCATATGCCAAAGTTCAGTATTATTAATTACAGGTAAACTACGTTTATTAACTCCAGTATTTAAAATATCTTTTGAAGTTTGCAATGTATAATGACCATGCTGGTTTGGACAACAAAGGATCTGAATATTACTTTTATCATATAAATACAAAGAACAGTTCTTAATATTAATACGATAACCTTCTGTATCTAATACAAAAAGAGATATAATATTAGCTACACATCCAGGTACAAAATGACAGTCATATAACAAAAGTGTCCCATTCGGCAATGAGATCTCGCATACTCCCACTGCAACTGCATCCAGAGAGTCTTCACTCCCGGATCGCCACTATATCTCTCCAGGCTTCAGTCTTCTACTTTCCTTCAGCACCTGCAACGAATTGCAAATGTGAATGGGACAAGCAGAATCTAAAATCCAACTGGATGTAACGGCTTCACAAGCCAAAGATAAATCAATAACTAGAAAAATAAATATACCTGATATAGATGCTCTCTCCCTCATCAGCTGGGAAATGTAGTTAGGACAGTTCCTTTTCCAGTGCCCGACTTTGCTGCAGTGATGGCATTTGTCTTTAGAAGCCCTCTTGGGCTTTGCTATCTTTGCCTATGGTTGAGGACCGAAACCCTTCTTCTTCTTCCCTTTCTTATTCTTTCCCTTTGACCAAGTCTGGGAAGAAGTAGAAAGTGAAGTTGGTCTTGGAGGGCAAGTCGGTACTCCCTTCTTGAGGTCCTCTTCCACCGTGAGCAACATCCTATTCAGCTCTTGGTAGGTACATATAATCACGTTCATGTTGAAGTACATCACGAACTAGCGATAAGAAGCTGGGAGCGAACCAAGAATGACACTCCTACCGAGAATGTCATTCAGAATGAGATTATGTTGCCTCAGTTGATCGATCAAATTGATCATCTGAAGAACATGTGGGCTAACCGCTTGCCCCTCATCCAACCTTGCATGGAACAATTCCATTGTGACCTTATGAACAACAACTTGTTCTTGGTTCTCAAATGATTGTCTTAATCGAGTCATCATACTATACATATCTGACATGCCATAGTATTGTTTCTTGATCCCCGGTGAAAGCGAACTTAAGATGTATGATTTAACTTTTAAATCATCATCCTTCCAAACTTGGAAGACTTCGCGTTCTTTCGGTGTAGCATCCTCTGCCACAGCAAGGGGTAGTGGACCCTCAAGAACATATCCCAACTTCTCGGAGTCGAGGACAATCCTCAAATCCAATTCCCAATCGGTGAAGTTATCAGTGCCTTTGAGTTTGTTCGCATCAAACATATGTGCAAACTGATTAGTGGATGGTGCCGCCATCGCAGATCTATTATATAGATTAGGAAAAATGGTTAGCAGAAATTAAGCAGTTTCATATAATATCAAAAGCATAAACTAGATCATGGATTTTTAATCAAAAAATGCCCCTCCCACTAAATCATGCAATACTGTAATCCCCAAACAAAATACAAAGATTAAATAATTAACTTAAATACAAATAGTGAAAAGTGGATCCTGTGAATATATTCAGCTCACAGCAGAGGCACGGTCTCGCCTACGTATATTCATCAGGTAGACAACTCATTTGTCAATCACTCACTAGTGACTCCTGGATTTTCGGTCATGGTCGTTTCTCGTTGTCGCTGCTAAGGTAGGCCCAAAAGGAGACATACCAAGGTTAAACTCGTCAATGATAAACTCAAGTTACTTGCATAACCCTGACAGCTAGGGCACGTTCAGGATTCCGCTTTTGCTTGAATTTATCTAGTATCTTATATACATCCGGTATAAATAAATCTCTATCGGCTACACCCTCATAGCAGAGACACGATCTCGGATGTAGTCACGGAGAAATATTTATAAACCGTATTGACAAGACGGACCACATAACATGCATCAAATACATAATTACATTTAAACCTTATTAATTATGGATTTTTCCGATAAGTGTCATACACCCTAAATCTAATCAAATTAGATTAAAACATGCATGTATAAAGTTAAGAAAACATGATTAAACATTGAACTAAAAGGGCTAATCATATTAGGGGGCCTAGAATCAAACTCGCTCTGATACCATTTTGAAGGGGTTTTATTGCGGAAATCCGTAACGCAGTGGAATAGTTGAAAATCAAAATTTTCCGATTTCAAAAATTTTTCTCGGATTATTTATTTAATTATCCAATTATCAAATTATGAAAAATTACACAATAAATTAAATTTTTGTACAATTACCGAATTGCCCCTAAACCAATCATTTTGTTCATTTTAGTCCTAAATTGTTCAAAACAATTTTGGATGATTCTAAATCATATCTAAGATTACTTTAACATCTCCCAAATGTCAAAATACAATTTGCAAAAAAAACTCCATAAATCATCATCAAGGCCGAGAGCCTCCCTAAGGCAACAAAGTGTGCATTTTGCATTTCCAATGTTCAAAAAACATGAAGATGAAATTAAATCAACATAAGATTTAATATGTATCATATACACATCCATATACACAATATAAATGAAAAGCCCCAAATTTGGAAGTGGTCTTAAACCCTAATTTTTCAATTTCTTCAAATTGGACAAATTAGACCAAATTTGTTAAATCCAATACTTCAATCATGTTTCTTCCATTCCAATTAAGGCTCACCACAATGAAACAACTATAGAACAAATTTAGGTCATTTAAGAGTGGGTCAATAACTCTAGATTGGCAACAAGTTTCTAAAAACTTCATAAGAATGATAGTTAACATATTAGAAGCATTCTATAAACTTTACACATGCTCATGTAGAGGTTTTAAGGCTATATAACTATGGTTCATATGTGGGCTTACAAGGGAATGGATAAGGCTCTCATCGGCGAAGGGTTACACACAACTAGGTCTCCCCACTCAAGGGTTCGAGCGACCAAGTGAGCACGCCTTTTTTATACCCTAGGGTACGTGCCAACGCCTTTTTTATATCATCACATAACGATTTTCCGCCTTGAGTGAAAGCGACTTCACGATACATGACGCCATCGGGGGTATGAAGGGTATGCAAAATATATGAGACTTGGTTAACCAAAGCCAAAGCCACAGACACTACAAGGCATTATTTTAGGGCCGTTTCTCTATCCCCAGTGGAGTCGCCATCTGTAGGAGTGAAGCGGGGTTTATCGCTATGCCTATGATGCTTGGTGACCAAGACACTATTGGGGCTCGCAGCCCATAGAGAGTACGGATTAGCCCGCTGGGGACTAAATTAGAGAATAAAGGAGTCACCACCCAGTGTGAACTGGGAAAGGTTTAACGCCGCACTCAGCTCTCGCAAGGGAAGACCTCAAACCGTTGGGTTCCAAATGGTCCCTTACTTTTGCCAGTATAATGGACGGGTTCACACAATAGTATAGCCAAGTCTTAATGCAATTCAGGCATAAAAGTGAATAAAAATGAAATAACTTACCCAAACAAAAGAACAATCACAATAACATAGTTCCAAAAGAATATTAAATTAAGAAATACGAAGTGCGATGACGAAAATTATAATAAACAATCAAAAGCGGGAAAAACGTCAAACAAAAAAGGGGGTTAATCACGCATGTATGAGTATTCCCGAGTGGCATATGGAGTTGTATCCCAATTATAGACCGCATTACCGTCCATTCGGATTCGGCAATGAAATTTACCTTTAGGTTTCCATCCGATATACCACAAGGGATAATAACATACATAATCATCAACATGAACAATCAAAAGAAAGGCAAAGTAATAAACTAACGATAAATAGACAAAAAGATAAATAAAAAAATGCCAAAGAAAGAAAAAGATGTGACCAGAAATTTGGCTGTCTTTGATGTAGGACTTCGCATACCTGGCTTGACGTATTTCACGTCCAGCTAGACATACAGCGTCCTGAACTATAAAAATAAATGTGGTAAGGGTGCCCTCAGGTCTTACCTTTGAAGTTGCTTTCTTGGAAGTGCGTTAGGCTATCGCCGGAAGGATCGCTGGTTCACTGGTTCGCTGTTTCTGCTTGCTATTTTGCTATTTTGTGGTTGCTATTTTGCTGTTTCTGGTTGGTGTTTCATTGTTTTCTGGTTTTTGTTTCACGGTTTTGGTTTGCTGTTTTCTAGTGGTTTTTGTCTGTTGTTTTGGTTGTTTTTTGGTTGCTGTTTTTGGTTATTTTTGGCTGCTATTTTACGGTTTTTTGGTGGTTTTTTTTGGTTATTTTTTGGTTATTTTCGGTGGTTTTTTGGGCTGCTATTTTCTATTTTGGTGGTGTCTGTTTCAGTGGTTTCTATTTCGGTGGTGGCTATTTCAGTGGTTATAGTTTCAATGGTTTATGTTTCAATGGTGACTGTTTTGGTGGTTGTTGTTTCGGTGGTGGAGGTGTTGAATGAAGGTGGTTTCTGTTTCGGTGATGGAAGAAGAAAATGGGGCTCTAGGGTTTTTTCTCAAGTTCACGTCCAAAGGTTTTTTTTGTGATGGTTGGCTCTCGATTTTGGCTGTTGTTTCTTCGGTTTCTCCTTGTTGTTTTTCTGTTTTGGTTTCACGGTTTTTGTCTGTTTTTGGTTCTGGTTTGCTCATTGTTTCTCGGTTGTTTGGTTGGTTGTTTTCAGTGATGTTGGATGTTTTTTTTGGTGATTTGGTTGGTTTGTTTCGGTTTCTGCCTGGTTGGTTTCGATGGTTGCTTAGGGTTTTCGTTTTCTATTTTTTGTGTTGTTTTTTCAGTCAAAGAAGAGAAAGGAGCTTTAGGGTTTTTTGTTGGTTGTTGCCGTCCAAAGGTTTTTGGTTTGTTGGCTGGTTGTTGTTTCGGTTTCTCTCTAACTATTTTCTCTTATTTTTTCGGTGATACCTTGCTAATTTTCTCTTGTTTTTCTTGTTGTTTCGGTCTTTTCTAGGGTTTTTTTTGTGTCAATGTTGCCGTGAAAGAAGAAGCGAAGAGCTCTAGGGTTTCAAGTTGCCGTCCAAGCCTTATTTCCTTTATGATGATTTGGTCCCCTTTTTATAATGATTTGAATGGATCTCCAAATAGAAAAACAAATCACATTTATTTGGGGGATATATTCTCAAATTATATCGGAATACAATCTCATAAATTTGGTGATAAAGATATCTCAAATCTTGTTAAATTGGTAAGGATGGGATTTCAAATCTTGTTATATTGGAAAGTGTTGATGACGGGATTTGAGCATGTGGATTGCATGGGGTTTTGGGCGTGTGGATGGATTGTATGGGGTCTTGGGCGTGTGGATGGATTGCATGTGCTTTGGGCCGTGTGGATGGGCCGAAGTTGAAGGGTGCAATGGCGTGTCTGAGGCTATGGTTTGAAGCAGAAACTAACTGAGCGAATCCGAGACTAGCTAGTGAGTCTGAATCCGATGAGGTGCTAATTTTGGAGGTTTTCCTTCCTTCCGGCATTCGTTTTTCGCAACTTCCGTAACTTTTCAGGAAGTGCCTCCATACGAGGCTCATCATCGGTCTCATGCAAAAATACAGTGTCTACACTTATTAATTTTCTAATTATTATTTTTTATAGTTATTGTTAAAAAACTGAGAAAATCGAATTGAACCAAACCAAACTGATAATTAGAAATAATTATAATTTTTTTTAAAAAGGAAAAAAACTAAACAGTTATATGTAAGTAAATCGAATAATTATAATATTAAATTTTTTTATAAATATATATCTAACTGTGCCCACACTAAGATGGAGAAGATGAATTAGACTCACATTTCATTCTATTCGATACAAATACTAGCTTATTTAGAGTTTATTAGTTATTTTATTTCATGATCTTTGTTATGTTTTAGATAATATTAATGAGTTTTGGATGGTCTTATTTGACTGATTTTATTAATTTACGATTTTATTTTACATTTTATATTTTTTTCCATGGCTGAAAAATTATAACTTAGAGAAGCCTGAAGTGAAAAAGTCAAGTAGCATCATATGAGGACTTTTATAAGAAGTTGGATACTAAAAAAAGAGAACAAAGTATATACAAGTTGGTAAAAGTAGGAGAAAATAAAACTCAAAATTTAGACTAAGCTAAGTGTATCAAGGTTGATGCACAAAACATAATAAATATTGGTGCAAAGATTAAAGAAAGACGAAGAAAGTAGAGGCATAAAGGTAATGAATCATATAATGAAATTGTGAGAAAGAGTAATTGAACGCAGGTTAAGATTAGAAACAAGTATATTTGAGAACTAGTTTTGGTTCATGCCAAGATGGTCGACTATAGAAGTAATTCATTTGCTAAGGGGCTTGATGGAACATTATCGAAGTAGGAAGAAAGACCTTCACATGTTATTTTTAAACATAAAAAAGCATACGATAGAATATCAAGAGAAATTCTTTGTAAGGTACTAGAAAAGAATAAGTATGTATTGTTTATTTTTCAAGACATTGAATATATATGTGAAGACACAATGACTTGTGTTAAGACTTAAAGAGGAGTAAAAAAGAACTTTCCTATTACCATAGGTTTTCACTAAGATTTTGTATTGAACCTTATCTTTTTGTCTTAGTGATGGAAGTAATTACTAAGGATATCCAAGATGAGGTAATATGGTGTATGTCATTTGCTGATGATATAGTATTGGTGAATGAGTATAAAGAAGATGTAGATGATAAACTTGAGATGTGGAGAAAACACATTGTGTGTGTGAATTTAACAATGGTGGTAAAAGTAATACAACAGAAATAAAAATTGACGACCAACCAATCTCAAGTAGCGAGAGTTTTAAGTACATTGGGTCCTGGAATCACCTACAAGAAATAACAAGTAACAACCATACCCAAGTGGGGGTGAATTGGGTAGTTAAAAAATTAATGCGAAATTATAAATCTTGTCAACTTTACGCTTTCAAGCTTTGCCAATAATTATAAATCACACTATTGATTTGAAGTAAAATTGCACAATTTAAAAAGATAAGGAAAGAGAGATACAACACCAAGTTTATAATGGTTCGGCCAAATCTCTTGCCTACGTCCACTCTCTTCAAGCACGCTCGAAGGTTCCATTAGTTTCAACAAACTTACAACCAAGAGATTTTTCACCAAGGCTTCTCTTAAACGTTTTACACGAACTCCACCCTTGAGAGTACTCAGAACTCACACAAGGGATTTCAACACAAGTATTTTAGAAAATAAGATTTTGTGTTTACAATACTATTTGAGGACTCAATAAGAAAATACAAAGATTGAAGAGTGAGTGGATTGCTCAAATATATCTAAGCTTACTAAGATATAAATGAAGATTTTTGTAATGAGCTTTATGAAATGATTAGAATGAAATGTTCAAGAAGATTTGTGTTTCTCATTCTTTTTGCTTTCAAGAAAATGTTTGAAGGTGTTGTTCTTTTGTGCAAAAACGAATTTGGGGTATATATATAGTGAAATGGAAATCTGCTCCAACAACTCTGTCTAAGACCGGTATATCGGTATCCTGACATCGGTATGCCGGTCTGACACACAACAACTATATTATCTTTTGAAAAATATGACTGTTACATCGGTATGGACACCAGTATGATGACCAGTATGGTCCTTGCCGGTTCCAATAGCTAAACGAAACAAATCAGCTCACCGATATGGACACCGGTATGATGATCGGTATGGTCCTTTCCGATTCCAGTAAGCATGTAGCATTAAGCTCACCAGTATATGGGATCCGTATGGTATATGCCATTTCTAGTAGCTATGCAATCCTTAGATAGACCGGTATGGTAGACTAGTATGATTCATGCTGGTTCCAGAGGGCTTGCAAAACAGAACATAGACTGCTATGGTGACCGGTATGGGATCGGTATGATTCATGCCAGTTCCAGAGTCTTACAAAATAGAGCATAGATCAGTAGGGTGACCGGTATGCCAGTCTTTTGGTTTCTATTAAGGTCCCAAGATCAATAATAAGCATGAAATCATGTGTGAATAACAATCAAGAAGTTGCGGAATACTCATATCGATCGGTTGAGCGACGCGGGGACGAACAAAAACAGAAACCTGTTCTTCTTCACTGGTTCGGCAGTGGCAGTTCACAACCCACTAGTTTGGCTCGGTTTTAGTCCTTCGTCAAGCTCCAAGCTTCGTCGAACGATTCCCGGCTCATGGGTGAAATTCCCTATCACCTTCGCATGTCTCGTAGTGTGCTAGCACTTCCGATTTTGCCATAAAATCGCAACTCATTGCTTCCCACTGCTCACGGTTTTGGAGGAAACCAGTGAACAAAAATTGCCCCAAGGGCGTGAAGAGAAAGAGATGAAAGAAAGAGAGAAAATTGTGAGATGTGTTCCAAATTTGTGTATCTTATACACAAATGTGAATTTCAAATTCATTTGGAATGAATTTGGCCTTTCAAAAGTCAAACAATTAAAAGCCACACCTACTTCCATGAACTCACATCAAGTTGTCAAGTCACATCACTCAAAGTGACATGTGATTTGACGCTTTATGCGACTAATGATTTGACGCTTGATTTGACTTGCGTGCCGCACTCGAATTCGAAATGTGAATGCGCACGCAAATAATCTCGGGCTCGGGTTCGTTAATTCTAAATTAACGAATTTTCTGTTGCGTCGAAATTAAATGATTACGCCTAGCGAAATCACTATTCACGTCGCTAACGAATTAATTCTAAATTAATTTGTTCGCCCGAATTAAAATCTAATTTTAATTCCGCGTCGAAATCTAATTTCATTTAATATATCAAATATATTAATTTCTCGATTAATTCCAAATTAACCGTTATCTCTCTTTTAATGATATTTTATCCCAGATAAAATATCTCCTCAATTAATCCCAGATTAATTTTCTCTCTCTTCTAATTAATCCCAAATTAATTTAGAGTGCGAGTCATACGTCATCGGTGAATCTTTTGGAAGCGACCCATGAGATCCCCAGATATATTGGCAGTAAATTCGGTCGTCGGACTATCCGAACACGTAAGTACCAAGTACTACGTTTTACCGATTTACAAGACAAGGTTGGCCTCTAGCAAAGCGACATGCCTACCCAATTCTCCGGAAATATCCTTACAGGAATAAAAGATCTATATCAAGCGTTGTATACGTAGTATTGCGTATTTCTGTCCAGTATCGGATGATCACGTGCTAGGCCTGGGGATGGAATTGTGTCTGCCCCGTACGAAGCACATGTCGGATGTCTGGTAACTAGTCTCTATAATCGGATAAACCTGACCTTGTCATTTTATCCCGATAGCTGCAGCATTTAAGAGAACCAGTCCCGTATCCTACGTGACCATCATCTCTAAATGACTGGAGTGACACTTTCGTCTTGACATCACACCCAACACACTACGATTCTCAATATACCCAGCATTGGCGTACACAGAACCTGTTAAAGCCCTGGATGACCGCAACCAAAGTATATTGATTGTCGCAAGTATTAGTGGTCAAGACTCAGGTTAAGACCAAATACACCTACCCTGATTTCGGACTTCCATAGACACATAATCATACTACCAATGGAATTCCGAGGGGGTCTATCCAGAGCGAAGCTGTTTCCCGTACCATCGGTAAAACACAACCTCCTATTACACTTGCATGAGTATCATATACCCAAATATATGAGAACTATGCGGTTGTGCCCTCACAAACGCGCATAAGTGCAATACTAGTTTTTTACGTATTTATCGATGTCCAATCTCGATAATACTCTGACTAGGGATATTTAATGATTTATCCTTCGTGGACTGATACTGTCTCATATCATTCTCAGTCCATGAACAAATCATAGGGACCTCTTATCATTTATATATCTAGGTGATCTAATCACAAATGATAAGAGTGCAATCTCCTTTGTCACATAGTTAATTTGTACAACAACACAATGATCTGTACAAATAGTGATGCTATGGGTCATAATTGTCCAACAATCTCCCACTTGGCCTATAGCCAGTCACTCGAGTGTCTGACACCCGAACTATGTACAGTTGGCTCAAATTTCTGAGGAAAGGCTTTCGTCAGTGGATTTGCATGACTATCATCTGATGCGATTTATTCGATCATAACATCGCCACGATGTATGATCCGAACGAATCAGATGAATATCGAAGTATGTATCTGGATCGTTGATGAGACTATTAATTCTTTAGCCTGTGCTGACGCATAGCTCAAATGCTAACAGAACTATATCTAATCTAATTAGATTTATTATCGACCCAAATGGCTTCTATTTCCGCCTCAGCTGCAGCAATAACCCGTATTTGTTGTTTATTCAGTAACAATATCTTGCTTGGAAGATTTCCAGCTCACTGTTCCGTTATTCAAACTGTATAGTACCGTTTGCGACTTACAGTCGTTTTATCGGTTTAGGAAACTTGCAGTAGTGATCCCAGTCACTTCAAGTTCTCCTTCTCCATAGACTAAGACAATATCCTTAGATCTCTAAGATACTAAAGGATATTCTTAATATCAATCCAATGACTATCACTCGGATTGGCCTGTTTGTGAATCCATATGCTCAAAGCGTATGAGACACCAGATCGCGTACATTTTTCAATGTACAG
Source organism: Zanthoxylum bungeanum (assembly GCA_019454045.1). Lineage (NCBI taxonomy): Eukaryota > Viridiplantae > Streptophyta > Magnoliopsida > Sapindales > Rutaceae > Zanthoxylum > Zanthoxylum bungeanum. The sequence continues at coordinate 26,428 of SKCR01048405.1, read as the reverse complement.
TTTCACGGAGAGTTTTTGAAAGCCAAGCTTTCGTCGATAGTTATTTATGGGAATATCATTTCCAAGAAATGATATATTATCATTATCTATAGGACAGCGATTGTCAGTGCGCTCCCACTAACCTCCTTATATACACAAGAATCTTTTCTTTGAATTAAATCATAATCTATTATGATTACATCTAAATGATAATTCCAAGAACCTAATGCTTGCTTCAATCCAAACATGGATCGAAACCTGCAAACCTTGTTTGCTAGTTTTGGTACGACAAAAACCGTCAGGATGTTGTAAACATCCTCCTAAAGGTTTCCTTTTCAGGAAGCGATTTTCGTACATGTACGGGCCAAAATTGGGCCCACGGATAAAATCGACCTTTACCACAAGGCCAACCACTAAGCCTGGAGCCCATTAGTAGATCCACGGGCTGCCTCACGGGCCCAAACTTGTTAACATAAAACGAGCCAACGGACACCAGTTACAAAGATAAAGAAGAGAATCCGAATTCATAAACATCATTATAAAGTCGACGGTTTCGAAGGAGAAATACGATCGTCAGTTATCAGACATAAATCACCTGAATTAAACCATCATTGAAGAAGGATTCCAACGGGCAGAATAGGGACCCCGCATCAGGGAACCTATAAAAATAAGAAGACGAAGTAATAGAGAGGCATCTTCATTTGGAGACTACTCCTACATCAAGACACTAATCCAATACACCGCCCTCACGGCTAGCAAATCTGTGGTTGAGGTATTCCATAGACCTTAACCCTTTCATCCTGAACTCATTCGCCCTTAGGCTAACTTGAGCGTCGGAGTGCCTACGGCTTTCACCACACCAGTGGGCAGTAACCTCATCTTTCGCTCTACTCTTGATTGTGGACCTCTACCGAAATCAGCTTCCACAATTTGGCACCCACCGTGGGGCTAACGAGCGGATTTCGCAAAAGTAAGACACACCAACAAAACAGTCAGAAATGGCCTCAAGCAATGAACAAAACCCGGATCCCTTAATGGCACAACTTGCCATGCTCCAAGAACGACTGCAAGCCCTTGAAGAGGAGAATCTAACGATGCGAAACACCAACGACAGTCTACAGAAAAAGATGGAGCAGTTATCATCCAATCCCCAGCATAATACTCAAGGCCAAACCAGCAATCCAGACGACCGAAGCAATCCAACAATCCCGCCCATGACGGATGGGCCAAACAACAATCACCAGCCTACTTCGCAAGAGCCGAACTCTCTCATCGATCCATCCCAACAGATCGCCACCTCTATCAGAAGGGAAATGATTGAATTCAAGGAAGCAATAATGTCAAGACTACCAGGGGTAAGGCTACCAGTCAGGAAAAGCAGGGCCGGAGCAATTTCTGATACCCCGTTTGTGGAGTCAATTGTTGCTGTTGATTTGCCCCGGAAATTCAGCCCACCCGAAATGAAGCCATATGATGGGTCTGCCGATCCAGACGACCACATAATACACTACAAGTACAAGATGATGTCAACCGGCTTGTCCCCAAGTCAGTGGGAGGCTGGAATGTGTAGATGCTTTGGGGAGACTCTGGCGGGACCTGCCCTTACTTGGTTCATTAACCTACCCTACAGGTCAATCGAGTCCTACCAAGAGCTAGCTGACAAGTTCGTGCAACACTTTGCAAGTTCATGCAAATTAGAAAAGACTTCAGACGACCTTAATTCTATACAGTAGAGAAGGGGAGAGTCATTGCGGAGCTACGTGGCCCGGTTCAACCGGGAGAGAATTACTGTCCCAGATCTCCACCAGCCTACAACAGTCGAAGCCTTCCGGAATGGACTACTTTATGATAGTGGGCTCCACAAGAAATTGACAAAGTTCTGGTGTTACACCATGGACCAGGTAATGGCACAGGCCCAGGTAGAAATAAGGTGGGAAGAAGATAAAAGAAATAAAAGAAGGGAAGATATTGCGAATGCCCGAGTGGACCGAAGGCCCGCTGCTCCCAGGCGACACGATATCAATATCCACTCTCACAAGGAATGGAGGAACCAACCAAAAGGAGAACGACGACCTTTCTACAAAAGTATTGACAGACCACAAAGGCCATACAACAGTATGGAGGAGTTTCCAACAAGCAAACCCAGGTTATCGGACTACAACTTTACGATTTCTCCTGGGAACTGGTCTCTGTGCTTAAGAAGATGGGGAATGAAGTAAAGTGGCATCCACGCTCCAGAGACAATTCGACCAAAAAGGACACCAGAAAGTGGTGTGAGTTCCACAGGGACTATGGTCATACGACAGCGGAATGCGTGGCTTTGAGATTAGAGGTTCTGGAGCTACTAAACAAGGGTTTCCTGAGGGATTTGCTCACTGATAAAGGGAAAGCAACACTGGCGCGAAGGGACGAGAGAGATGGTCAAGGAGAAATTCCAACCCCACCACCCCCAATTAATAACACACCGTTAATGTCATTTCAGGAGGATCGGGAATCAGTGGAGCAACATATTCGGCGGCAAACGACATTCGAGGGCCCTGGCAAATAATATTTACATACCTCGATGTCTGTGGAAAAAGTCTTCACGGATTCGATAATAGAGTTTCCAGACGACGGGGATTCACACAATTTGAATCCCCACCATGACGCTTTAGTTATTTCCTTGCAGGTGGCCAACTTTATGATCAAACGAGTACTGGTCGACACAGGCTCCTCAGCTAATATAATTTTCGCAAGTGCCCTTGCTGACATGGGGGCCGAGCTGGATAAAGTAAACCGGCGGACGACAATACTGATTGGGTTTAGCGGAGAGCAAAAATTCACCATGGGGGAAATATCACTCCCAGTCTACGTAGCCGGAGTCAACAGAATGACCACATTTCTGGTCTTGGACAGCCCTTCAGCCTACAATCTGATCATGGGTAGACCTTGGATTCACGACATGAGGGCTGTGTCGTCTACTTACCATCAGGTAATAAAATTCCCTACCAAATGGGGAGTTCAAGAAATTAAAGGTGATAGATTGGCGTCAAGAAGCTGCTACCAGACGACTTTGAAGGTGAAAACCCAGTCAGCATAGCAATTACAGACTGGGCCTCGTGTTCCGGAACTGACTCTACCAAATATAGAGAAGCTTGACGAGGTCCAGATTCACTCTCAGTTTACAGATCACAAGGCATTAGTTGGAGCTGACTTAGATCCCAAACTAAGGGCCGACCTAATTGAATTCTTAAAGAGGCGACACGACAGTTTTGCATGGTCTCACAAAGACATGACTGGAATCGATCCGCAGCTCATTACTCACGAATTACATGTGGATCCAGACCACACCCCAGTTAGGCAGAAAAGAAGAAAGTTCACCCCGGAAAGGAACCGAATCATTGACGAAGAGATTCAGAAGTTATTGCAGAACGGAGCAGTTAAAGAAGTACAATTTCCGGAATGGCTTGCGAATGTTGTTGTTGTGAAGAAAAAGAATGGAAAGTGGAGAGTCTGCATCGACTTTACGGATTTGAACAAAGCTTGTCCAAATGACTCGTTCCCTCTGCCACATATCGATTCAATGGTCGACGCAACAGCGGGGCATGAGTTATTAAGCTTCATGGATGCGTATTCAGGCTACAACCAGATCTTCATGCATCCAGACGATCAAGAGAAGACAGCCTTTGTCACAAACCGATGGATTTTTTGTTACAAGGTCATGCCATTCGGCTTAAAAAATGCGGGAGCAACATACCAAAGACTGGTCAACAAGATGTTCGACGAACAGATTGGGAAGACAATGGAGGTTTACATAGACGACATGCTGGTGAAGTCCATCAAATCGGAGCAACACCTTAATCATCTGGAAGAAGCCTTCGACATCATGGACATGTATGGAATGAAACTGAATCCTACTAAGTGTGCGTTTGGTGTAGCCTCAGGGAAATTCTTGGGGTACGTTGTCACTCGAAGGGGAATAGAAGCGAATCCAGACCAGATTAGATCAATCCTCGACATTCCATCTCCTTCCAGCCCGAAGGACGTCATGCGACTGACCGGGAGGATCGCCGCGTTAAACAGGTTCATCTCCAAATCAACAGATAAGAGTTTTTTGTTCTTTTCAGCTTTGAAGAAGGCAAACAGCTTTGAATGGACTCCTGCTTGTGAGGAAGCACTGGAAGGACTCAAACGGTACCTCACTACACCTCCCTTATTGTCGAAACCACACGACAATGAGCGACTCTACCTCTATTTGGGAGTTTCAGAACACGCGGTTAGCGGAGTTTTAGTGAGAGAAGAGTCAGGAACTCAACAACCAGTCTACTACGTAAGCAAAGCATTATTGGGAGCAGAATCACGCTACCCGTTGATGGAGAAATTGGTTTTCGCCCTTGTCACAGCCGCGCGAAAACTCAGACCTTACTTTCAAGGACACCCGATCACGGTGTACACGACGTATCCTTTAAGAAGCATACTCCATAAACCAGAATTGTCAGGAAGATTGATGAAGTGGGCAATTGAACTTGGGGAACACGACATAGCTTACCAGCCTAGGATCGCCATCAAATCTCAAGCACTGGCAGATTTTGTGGCCGACTTCGCCCCCGATCTCCTTGCAGTGGCTGAAACTGAGGTCAATTCCATTCAGCCGACAGTACCTTGGAAGTTAGCGGTCGACGGGTCCAGTAACAAAAAGGGCTGCGGTCTTGGAATCATGATCACTACCCCGACAGGCGACACCTTGCAACAGGCAATCAAATGCGGTTTTAGAGTTACCAACAACGAAGCAGAGTATGAGGCATTGATCGCAGGGTTATTATTAGCTAAAGAACTGGGAGCTAGGGAGATAGAAGTAAAATCCGACTCCAGCTGATAGTCAACCAGATCGAGGGATCTTATCACGCCAAAGGTCAAGCAATGGCATCCTACTTGCAAAAGGTAAAAGAGATTCAATCGACATTTGAGAAATTTTTCATAACCCAGGTCCCAAGAAGCGAAAATTCCAAGCAGATGCATTGGCAACCTTGGGATCGACAATGGAGGGTGATAAACCACGAACAATTCCTGTAGTATTTTGTGCTGGCCGGCAATTGGAAGGAAGAAACAGCCGTTGCAGCGGTCGATTCGGTCGACACCTGGATGACACCTATAGTCGAGTTATTTACAAACAGGCTCGCTTCCAGACGACAAAGTGCAAGCCAGAAAAGTCCAGAGACAGTCTGCAAGGTTCGTTGTGTTCGACGTACAGCTGCTAAGAAGATCTTTCACAGGACCTTATTTGAAGTGCTTAACACACGATGAAGCACAACATGTGTTGACAGAGTTGCATGAAGGGGAGTGTGGGAACCATTCTGGTGGCAGGAGCCTGGCTCTTCGAGCACATTCGACTGGGTATTATTGGCCGACAATGAGAATTGACTCCACAGAATTCACTAAAAAGTGTGACAAATGCCAGAGATTTGCACCAGTTTCTCATCTTCCACCAGAGAGACTAAATCCCATTATATCTCCATGGCCTTTTATGAAGTGGGGAATGGACATAGTAGGAAAACTCCCAACCGCGCCTGGCCAACGAGTCTACATGCTTGTTATGACAGATTATTACTCAAAGTGGATAGAAGCCGAAGCATTCGCTAGAGTACGCGACAAAGAAGCTCAAACATTCGTATGGAAAAACATCATTTGTCGGTTCGGCATACCAAGAGAAATTGTGACTGACAATGGCTCACAATTCATCAGCCATCACTTTCAAAACTTTTGCAGGAACTGGGGCATAAAGTTGAACTTTTCGACACCACGCTTTCCACAAGCAAACGGTCAGGCCGAATCGTCCAACAAGACAATCATGAACACCTTGAAGAAGAGGTTGGAGAAGTCTAAGGGCGCATGGGCGGATGAACTACCAGGGGTGTTATGGTCATACAGGACAACGGTGAGGTCTTCGACAGGCGAAACTCCTTTCGCATTAGCATTTGGAACGGAAGCAGTCATTCCAACTGAAGAAGTCATCCCTTCAACACGCTACCAATGGCTCACCGAAGAAAACAATCAACGACTGATGAATTTCAATCTCGACACGATTGAAGAAACAAGAGACCGAGCTTCCATTCGACTGGCCGCTTATCAACAAAGGATGGCCAAATACTTCGACAAAAACGTCAGGAGTAGGACTTTCAAGGCTGGAGATTGGGTCCTACGTAGAGTGTTCCAGAACACCAAGGAAATTGGAGACGGGAAGTTGGGTCCAAATTGGGAAGGCCCTTACCTCGTCACGAAAGTTGTCGGGAAAGGAGCCTACAAGCTACAGACTATGGAGGGGACTCTCGTGCGCAACAGTTGGAACGCGGTGCATCTTAAGCGATTCAACCGGTAACACTTATGTTTGTGGTTTGTTTGTTTGCAATTATATTTTCTGTTAGTAGTTTTAAGAATGAAATAAGGAAATCTGTAGAAGTCGTTCGACTAATTGCAATAAAAGATTGTTCATTAAAATATCAGTCGACATTTGTACAACACATCAAAAGACCGTTCCATAGAATATCATACGACATATTCAACACATACAAAACTCGATTGTTCAATTGAGGCTTTCCGCCCTCCTGTTAAACCACTAATTCAAACTTCATACAAAAATTCAAAGTTAATTTTATCCCTGAAACTTCTTAGACATTGTCTGGTGCTTCGTCGGTAGCCGTAGGATGATTGGCAGGAACATCATCTTGAGTTTCGACAGCTTCCGGAACGACTTCTTCTCCCTCTAAATGTCTTTCGACCTCTTCCGTTTCAACAACAGCAAGTGCATCTGGTTCCACCTCATCCTTCTTCGACTCGACCTCCAACCATTTCTCTTCACCATCGTCCTCCGTCGAAGAAGAAATACCAGCCTCACGCCTTTCGTATTCTCTAATCCACTTCTCAGGCTTCCAGTCTACGTGTTTCCCAGCTACGAATTCCCTCATTAAATCACATCTGTTTCTCATCATGGAGTCGATGGCGATGTCCTCCATTTGCTCTAACAGTAATTCCTTTTCTTTCTTCACATTCTCGAAACCTTCTTTGTAGCTGTCGATTGTCAGCTCAACCGTTTCTTTCTCCAACCTCAGAGCAGCTTTAACTTCCTTCAGTTCTTTCTCAAGTCCTCTTTCCTTTCTTTGAGAAGCAATCAGCCCAGACTTCATCTCTGATGACTCTTCCTCACCACCGACAACGATTTCTCCAGCTCCTTGATCCTCCTTTGATTGGACTCCACATTTTTCCACATGAATAGACTACATTCCAGTGCCTGATGAAGTCAAGTCAGATCATCATTCGATAAAAAAAAATAGTTGCTCTACTCACTTGATAATTTAATGCGATGGCTTTCTTCAAGGCCTCCACCGGACCAATTTGTGCCAACCTTACTTCATCCCCTTCAAGAAGAAGCCCTTCCACGAATGAGTCGATGCTTGAAGGGTCAGATATTACAGTCGACTCTCGTGGAACCTTTAAGATGAGGTTATCAGAGTCCTCTTCCTCTTTTGCTTCAGCAACAGACTTCCTTTTCTTCCCCGCAGAAATCGTTGCAGTCGACTTCACTTTCTCTGCGGCACCCTCACTTGAAACAACTTCTCTTTGTTTAGGCCCAGCCTCTTTTTCAGCCTCTAGCTCTTTTTTCTTCAGCTTCCTTGACTTCTTTCGGCTCTTCATTTCGTCGAGTGAAGCTACGGTGAATGGCCCAGTCATCATTTCCTCTGCGCATAAAAATTCTTCGGGTTTTAGGGGCTCTCGATATCTATATCCTCCATATAACTTTTGACACGACCATCTACAATTTATCACGGACAAAACGTCGTTACATGAGGCCAGAACCTTACCTTCTTCTCGATGATAGATTTCCTTCCACAACGGAGTCGACCTTAACCTCTTTTCCGTTAAAATAGTTTTACAGTCCCTTTTTTCGGCCGACAGGGACAAGATGGCTTTGGTGTTGGAGATTGTACGTGCAGTCGTGATGAATGACTTGTTTCGTAGAGGATCTGCAACAACAAGAACATGGTTATTCAAAGACACAAGTATGACTCAAAGATTGAAATTAAGCAAAAGTACGTTACTCACTCGACAAACACCAAAATTCTGGGATTCGACCAGCCCCGGTCGATCCAAATATACCCTCACCATTTGCAAAGAAATAATAAGACTTCTAATTTCCCCTATCATTAGTATGCAATCCAGTAAGTAAATGCGTATTTCTCTGACGAATGATCAATGTATATCTTCTTTTTCTCCTTCAAATGCTCCTTTAGGTAGTACGTTTCTAAAACATCCTTTACCTCAAAAGTACTCCCAATTCGAAAGACAAGCATTCAATCGACAATAAGATCCTCCACGCATTCGGCATCAGCTGTGAAGGAGCAACTCCGAAATGATCCAAAATCTCCCAAACCAGTCTCGGAATAGGAAACCTCAGCCATATGAAAAATGGACGTACATAGAATCCCATCCACCCAGGAATCTTGTAATCGATTCTTTCATTCGACGAAGGCGCCAAGAGTTCCAAAGAATTAGGGAACCTATACATAAAGCTGAGTTCCCTCAACACTTTCCCAGTCATTCGACTTGCAGGATTTTTTGATAGTAAGTTAGTAGGTTCACTCGTACATGGAAATTCACTCGGCTCCCCAACTGCGGGCAAAGACCTTAATGGTATAGCCTCAGTAGGGTTTCTTGAGAAGGCCTAGCCAAGGTAACTACGCCACCCTCGATCAACTCCTGGTACGACCGATCTTTGTACTCTACATCCTCCTTGGTCTCACTTGATGATTCCTTGGTTTCACTTGACGACTCGACATAAGTATCAATCTTGGCACCTAAGCTGCCTAAAGATTCTCCACTCGACATCTTCCAAACGACAAGCATAAAAACAACTAAACTCCCTAGTAACCTACCTCCTAAAGATCAAAACCCACAAACACAAATTTAAAACAAATCACACAAACCTAGAGATCAAACAGCCTAATTTACCTAAGAACAGCTTGAATATCACTATGAATGTTTAAAGAAATGAAGAACAAGAGGAAGATTTCGAAGAATACCTTGAAACACTTGAGAGCACTCCTTACTCGACTTCCGAATGAGGCGAAATGAAACACCCAAAGCTCCTTTATACACGCTACCTAAGATTTGGCGCCAAAATTCCCGCCAAATGGACGCCTCGTTATTTGCATTAGGTTTTACTGCATCTAATGACACGTGGAAAATCCAGAATCCTTCTATCGGGTATCGTCGAATGGAGAAAAGAACTACAACATCAGATGTTGTGCACTCACAACGTCAATAAATTTCATTTGTGTCTTCCCGTTTGACACGACAACATCAGAAATCTAAATACATGTAATGTACCATCAAGTCAGAGGTTGATTCGACGTTTGAACAACCACTATTTCGAGTTGTTTGATCATTCGATACCACCTCAAACGTAAGATCAATACGATTGGAATATCGATTCGACACAACATCTATACAAAGCTTGACGCAGTATCTACTCGCCATTCGACTTAACACCTAATAAAATATAGGTACCATAGTAGCGACCTCTCGACACGACATTTTTAGGAAATCAATAGCCTCTTACGACAAGTCGAGTGTGATTACTCCTGAACCACCATCTGGTTCAGTCGACCGGGGACATCCCCCAGATGACTCATGTCGAGTCATAGAGTCATGGAATACATTCGTCTCATACGACAAGTCGAGTGTGATTACTCCTGAACCACCATCTGGTTCAGTCGACCGGGGACATCCCCCAGATGACTCATGTCGAGTCATAGAACCTTGGAATTCACTCGTCTCATACGACAAGTCGAGTGTGATTACTCCTGAACCACCATCTGGTTCAGTCGACCATGGGACATCCCCTAGATGACTCATGTCGAGTCATAGAATCATGGAATTCACTCGCCTTTTACGATAAGTCGAGTGTGATTACTCCTGAACCACCATCTAGTTTAGTCGACCAGGGTACATCCCTCAGATGACTCATGTCGAGTCATAAAATCATGGAATACACTCGTCACATACGACAAGTCGAGTGTGATTACTCCTGAACCACCATCTGGTTCAGTCGACCGGGGACATCCCCCAGATGACTCATGTCGAGTCATAGATCATGGAATTCACTCGTCTCATACGACAAGTCGAGTGTGATTACTCCTGAACCACCATCTGGTTCAGTCGACCGGGACATCCCCCAGATGACTCATGTCGAGTCATAGAATCATGGAATACACTCGTCTCATACGACAAGTCGAGTGAGATTACTCCTGAACCACCATCTGGTTCAGTCGACCGGGACATCCCCCAGATGACTCATGTCGAGTCATAGAATCATGGAATTCACTCGTCTCATACGACAAGTCGAGTGTGATTACTCCTGAACCACCATCTGGTTCAGTCGACCGGGGACATCCCCCAGATGACTCATGTCGAGTCATAGAATCATGGAATACACTCGTCTCATACGACAAGTCGAGTGTGATTACTCCTGAACCACCATCTGGTTCAGTCGACCGGGGACATCCCCCAGATGACTCATGTCGAGTCATAGAATCTTGGAATTCACTCGTCTCATACGACAAGTCGAGTGTGATTACTCCTGAACCACCATCTGGTTCAGTCGACCGGGGACATCCCCAGATGACTCATGTCGAGTCATAGAATCTTGGAACACTCGTCTCATACGACAAGTCGAGTGAGATTACTCCTGAACCACCATCTGGTTCAGTCGACCGGGACATCCCCAGATGACTCATGTCGAGTCATAGAGTTATGGAATACACTCGTCTCATACGACAAGTCGAGTGAGATTACTCCTGAACCACCATCTGGTTCAGTCGACCAGGGACATCCCCTGATGACTCATGTCGAGTCATAGAATCTTGAAATTCATCGCCTCATACGACAAGTCGAGTGAGATTACTCCTGAACCACCATCTGGTTCAGTCGACAGGAACATACCCTGATGACTCATGTCGAGTCATAGAATCATGAAATTCACCTGCCTCATACGACAAGTCGAATGAGATTACTCCTTAAACACCATCTGGTGAAGTCGACCGGGGACATACCCCTAATGACTCTTGTCGAGTCAAATAGAAATATGGTTTTTCATATCTTTGTACTGCATGTCGAGTGAATATCTCCTAAAAACCATGACTGGTTCAGTCCACATAGGAATTCCCATAATACGCTCACAAGTAAAGCTAGATGTGAGTCCTCCCTACACTATACGACATGTCAAATCAAGGTTAATACCAAAAAGCCTCGACAGTTTCAAACAACCGAAGACGCCTCCAGGGCTATTGTCGAAAGCGAAAGAAGACCTGAATTCTTCCTCCTCCCAACTGTATGAAGGACATCATGTGCATTAGCTCTAGACCGATGCCAAGATCAGAGAAATAGTTATCCATATCTTGATTCATTCGACAGACTCGAAGGTACTCCCCAAGTCTAGGACTTCCAGACTTAGAGAGTAGGGGACAAACTGTACGGGCCAAAATTGGGCCATGGATAAAATCGACCTTACCACAAGGCCAACCACTAGCCTGAAGCCCATTAGTAGATCCACGGGCCGCCTCACGGGCCAAACTCGTTAAATAAAATAAGCCAACGGACACCAGTTACGAAGATAAAGAAGAGAATCTGAATTCATAAAATCATTATGAAGTCGACGGTTTCGAAGGAGAAATACGATCGTCAGTTATCAGGCATAAATCACCTGAATTAAACCATCATTGAAGAAGATTCCAACGGGCAGAATATGGACTCCGCATCAGGAACCTATAAAAATAAGAAGACAAAGCAATAGAGAGGCATCTTCTCCTAGACAACTACTCCTACATCAAGACACTAATCCAATACACCGCCCTCACGGCTAGAAAATCTGTGGTTGAGGTATTCCATAGACCTTAACCCTTTCATCATGAACTCATTCGCCTTAGGCTAACTTGAGCGTCGGAGTGCCTACGGCTTTCACCACACCGGTGGGAAGTAACCTCCTCTTTCGCTCTACTCTTGTTTTGCAGGTTCGTTCGTGCCCCTCGCTCACTTTCTTGATTGTGGACCTCGACCGAAATCAGCTTCCACAGTATAGCGACATATTTCATAAATGAAACATGCAGCATTAGCAAGCATGTCCAAATGGATTTACCGTGGAAACAGGTAAAGGTTGAATCGTAATCAAAACAATGTTGATAAGATACCTTCCGCTAAAAAAAGCCTAGCTCATACGTTCGTATGTTTGCCATCCATGTACGTTTCCTTGAAGACTTATATAGTACCAATAGGCACAATGCCTTGTGGTACATCAACTTATCCAAACATAGTTGATATACATGGAATCCATTTCGGATATCATGACACTTTGTCATATTAGGGAGTCGATACCTTGTATCACTTCCTCATACGTAGTCAGTTGGTATACCTCAATAAGATAGACATCTTTATGAGGTGAGATCAGAAACCCATACCCCAAGTTGTTTTCTGACTCTCTCCGACTTACGCGGTTCTTGTGTATTCGAAGATTATTGGTAATAGTTTCATCCTTGATGAAATATATTTGTTCCATTAAGGATCGATGCCTTTGAATAATATTACTTCGATCTTCATCGAGTTTTACTATCCTCCCACTTACCACTGCATATCGGTATTCCTCTTAGGAAAAACCGCATGGCGAGCAACAATTACATTGTTCTCTAGTGAGATGTATAAGTACAATACTTATGGTATCCCTAGGATGACCTACAATTGGAACTTATCAAATTTGGGTTCTAGTTTGGTATCATCCAAACATATGCCTAGCATTCCCAAATAATCAGGAATGATAAACCCGGTTTCTTTCCCGTTCATATCTAATATGAAATCTATCAAACAGATTATTATGGAACCTTATTCAAAATAAGTTCTGCACTGTTTTAGCTAGACATTGGCCCACTTACTTCACTATGAACTAGGGCTAACAGATTGGTGGCATTTGCACTTTTACCAAGTAAAGGTGTTTTAGGCACTTTGCCCAATAAACTAGATTCAAAGACTTTATTTGAATGAAATCAAATTAGTCTGAGTACCCACTCTTCAAAAGTGTGGATATACGATTCTTGTTTAATTGTGTCCCAGACAACAATGCCACAATTAGTTTCTTCTGATCAAATCAGTTTGAGCTGTTTGTTTGTCATGTTATATGTTTGAGATTTTATATTCAAAATATAAATACTGTTATTCACATCTAATGTGTTTATCTCAATATCATCTTTATATAATGAAACACTTTAGTGTTACAGAATATAAAGGTTCACCCGCAGCGGGTCAAACACTGATATAAAGATAATGTATCTAGTCAAACTAGTTACATTATAACAGTTTCCTAATTTAAGTACACACCCAAAGGGTAGTTCCTAAACTTAGGTATCTACGGTTAAAACAACGACTTTCGTCCCATTTCCAATTCGCAGATAAATCTCAACTGAAGTCAGTATCCTGCTCATAGCAGATTCTGATCATCAATACATATTTATGTACCACACTAAGTATCTAAAATCCAATTTTAATACTAGTAGTGAACATATTTATGACAATCATATTTGAAGTCAGAGCCTTGCTCGTTCTTCAATTCCTTCATGTCTGCTTTGTCCAAATGGCAGTCACGCTTCCGCGATCCCGTTTGCCACAATTCAGGCAGATATTTTGGGATATGTCCTTTATCTTCCCAGAAGATTATAATGATTTTGCCTTTGCCCTTTTCGATATTCCAGAAGCCTTTGGCCAAGCCTTGGCCTTCTAGAATATCGAAGTAAGGTGCGTCTTTTGCTACTTGCCTATTGCAAACTTTGACTTTATCTCCTTAAGAATAGTCATTAACTCTCAAAGAGTTATTTAATGCAATTTAATACTTCTAAAATCTAATAAGATTTATGAAGATCCTTCAATTTCTTTATCATACTTTAAAGATCTAATCCTTAGTTTTGATTCACAAATTAAGGAGTCTACTGCGACAAGCTTAATGGATTAAGCACTAAAGTTATCATCACATAAATCTTCTAAAGATTATGCTCTACTATTTGCTTAACTCCGGGCTTAGGCCCAATATGTTATTTTATCAAATAAAGTAACTTATTATTTTCCAGGACCATCCTGAAATTATTTTCCTAATTTGAAAATTAAACCATTTAAATACATTTTCCATAGGATTATGTTTTAAATGTCAATCTTTCAATTACATCTTGATTCTAATAGTCCAACTATTTAATCAACGATTTAGGTACTATTTATTATAATGATTACAATAGTCCAACTATTTAATCAATCATAATTTAATAAATTGAATTCAATTATATTGATTACTATAATCCAATTATAAAATCAACTATAAATGAATAGTTTGAATATAGTCCAACTATTAATTAAAACAACGATTTAAATATTAGTCCAACTAACATTTAATTCATTTGTCGAATGATATTTGTGTTGAGTACTCGGGAAACCGTGTTTCCTAGTGGGCTAGGATCCCGTTAAATATCACACAATCTTGACTTTGGCCAACAAATTGTATGATAATTAACTAGGTAGATCTCTAAGATCGATTGGATCCAATCCAATTCCTAGATCCGATAGGGGGACATTCAAGTTCGAAACATATATCTTATATATGCCAATACATCCAATGTATTACCTAACCGTTTTCCTCTGAATCAACTAAGCCTTGGCTTTGGCACAACAAACTTAGTGATCCCAGTTAAGCGCGACCCATTGACCATGGAAAGCTTCGTAATCAATGTCGATGGACAAGAAGTGGTCTTGACTTTGGCCAACAAACCACAACTTGGACAAGACACCAATATGGAACAAAGCTTTCGTGATTTAAACACATCCTCGACGGACAAAGGCCTTGACTTTGGCCAACAAGCCAATGCCAGTCTCAGATCTTGAGTGAGAATCACTCAATGGAAGGAAAAACTCTTAATATTTTTTTTGAGGGTTTTTCGAGTGCAAATTGGCAACCAATTTATTATCTTTGTTAAGGTCTCATCATCATACACCCTTAATCATGCATTCTAAACACATAATAAGGCGCGTATGTAAAATAATAATGATATGCGGATGGATACTTTACACATTGTTCCTAGATCAAATCTTTCATTTTCTCTCTCCCGCTAGCACAAGTATCACTTCTACCCGTTACACTACACTTCTAAAGAAACCTCATTTACATTTAGGGGAATAGGTGAGAAGAGAATACAAAGAATGAGGAGGTAATAAGGCTGGACACACAGGTCCAATTAATAAATCAAATTTATTACAACAATTTCTAAAATTGTCCCACCCATCTAATATCCATCCGATATACATTATTCATGCATCACAACCATGTATTCACACAAGCATGTTATTAATCAATCTAATCAAATTAATTAATCTGATAATTAGTGATCATCCAATGTTCAAACAACGATTTGATTTTGCTCGAGTCAAACTCGTTTTTGCGAATAAGTACTCAAAGTATGAATTCTCGAATTAAATTAAACTACATCATTAAATTCAATTTAATATGCATTCAATTCTAATTCGCTATTTAACTCCAAATTAAACATTACACTTTATTTAACGAACCTTTACGACTTAAATTCCAAATTTACACTTTATTTAACGAACCTTTACGACTTAAATTCCAAATTTAATCGTTACGGGTCTCAAAGCCCGATAACGTCCAACGTCAATTTAATTAAAGTCCAATGGGCTTTTAATTAATTTCTTAAGGCGTGGACTTTTGGTCAACTCGGGTCAAACCGAATAACCAAAATCCAATCCGGGAGTTACCCCATAAGCCTAGAAATCAATCTTGGCCCATTAGGCCCAATTAAACTTTAAAGGTCATTTAAGTCGCATTTGGGATTTATGGAAGCGGTTTTGGGCCCAATTGGATCCAACCAATTTTGCCTAAACCCAAATTTGTACAACAAAGCCCAACAAGCCCATTTACAACATTAAAGCCCAAATCAATTTTAAGGCCCAAATAATTAAATTTCAAAAATCCAATTTTCCCAATTTAATTGCCAAAGTGTATAACATGATTAATTACCCAAATTAACATTTCTAAAACATCAATATACACAATTAATCATGCTCATTTTCATCATCACATGTCCAACACATTTTGATTAAAATCAAACCCAAACATGCTTTATCATTCTCGGCAATGGAGGGGATTTTTGTGTCCGATTCGAATTCAATCCAATTAATTCCACAATCGACATTAAATCACATTCCTCAATCGTTTCAAGTCATCCAATGAACAACGAAACAAAAATTCACCAAGATACTTAGGGCTATAACTCTCGGCAATTAGGGTTTATTATGCCAAATTACAAATCCAATCCAATTGAATCAAATTCAACATTAAATAAACATTGCCTAATGATTTCCAACACATCTAATGAATCAAAAATCAAAATCACCAAGACATATTGGATCACCAACCATTCGGCCAACACATCCAATTTTGGGGAAAATTGTTCCAAATCAATTTTCTTGAAATTGATCAAATCAAACTTCAATTAAACATGTTTTAAGCATACTCAATCATCCAATTCAACCAAATCATGCTTGAAAACATTTTGCCCAAATTTTAAGCCCTAAACTTTTTCATGCTCAAACCTCGCTCTAGATGCCATTGTTGGTTTCTATTAAGGTCTCAAGATCAATAATAAGCATCAAATCATGTGTGAATAAAAATCGAGAAGTTGCGAAATACTCACATCGATCGGTTGAGCGACGTAGAGACGAACAAAAATAGAAAACTGCTCATCTTCACTGGTTCGGCAGTGGCAGTTCACAACCCACTGGTTTGGCTCGGTTTTGGTCCTTCGTCAAGCTCCAAGCTTCGTCGAATGATTCCCGGCTCATGGGTGAACTTCCCTATCACCTTCGCATGTCTCGTAGTGCGCTAGCACTTCCGATTTTGCCACAAAATCGTAACTCATTGCTTCCCACTGCTCATGGTTTTGGAGGAAACCAGTGAACAAAAATTGCCCCAAGGGCGTGAAGAGAAAGAGATGAAAGAAAGAGAGAAAATTGTGAGATGTGTTCCAAATTTGTGTATCTTATACACAAATATGAATTTCAAATTCATTTGGAATGAATTTGGCCTTTCAAAAGTTAAACAATTAAAAGCCACACCTACTTCCATCAACTCACATCAGGTTGTCAAGTCACATCACTCAAAGTGACATGTGATCGCTTGATTTGACTTGCGTGCCGCACTCGAATTCGAAATGCGAATGCGTTCGCAATTCGAAATGACTTGCGTGCCGCACTATTCACGTCGCTAACGAATTAATTCTAAATTAATTTTTTCGCCCGAATTAAAATCTAATTTTAATTCCGTGTCGAAATCTAATTTCATTTAATATATCAATATATTAATTTCTCGATTAATTCCAAATTAACCGTTATCTCTCTTTTAATGATATTTTATCCCAGATAAAATATCTTCGCAATTAATCCTAGATTAGTTTTCTCTCTCTTCTAATTAATCCCAGATTAATTTAGAGTGCGATTCATACGTCATCGGTGAATCTTTGGGAAGCGACCCATGAGATCCCCGGATATGTTGTCAGTAAATTCGGTCGTCGGACTATCCGAACACGTAAGTACCAAGTACTACGTTTTACCGATTTACAAGACAAGGTTGGCCTCTAGCAAAGCGCCATGCCTACCCAATTCTCCGGAAATATCTTTACAAGAATAAAGGATCTATATCAGGCGTAGTATACGTAGTATTACGTATTTTTGTCCAGTATCGGATGATCACGTGCTAGGCCTGGGGCTGGAATTGTGTCTGCCCCGTACGAAGCACATGTCAGATGTCTGGTAACTAGTCTCTATAATCGGATAAACCTGACCTTGTCATTTTATCCTGATAGCTGCAACATTTAAGAGAACAAGTCCCGTATCCTATGTGACCATCATCTCCATATGACTGGAGTGACACTTCCATCTTGACATCACACCCAACACACTACGATTCTCAATATACCCAGCATTGGTGTACACGGAACCTGTTAAAGCCCTGGACGACCGCAACCAAAGTATATTGATTGTCGCAAGTATTAGCGGTGCAAGTCTCAGGTTAAGACCAAATACACCTACCCTGATTTCAGAATTCCATAGACACATAGTCATACTACCAATGGAATTCCGAGGGCGTCTATCCAGAGCGACGCCATTTCCCGTACCATCGGTAAAACACAACCTCCTATTACACTTGCATAAGTATCCTATACCCAAATATATGAGAACTATGTCGTTGTGCCCTCACAAACGCGCACAAGTGCAATACTAGTCTTTTACGTGTTTATCGATGTCCAATCTCGATAATACTCTGACTAGGGATATTTAATGATTTATCCTTCGTGGACTGATACTGTCTCATATCATTCTCCGTCTAGGAACAAATCATAGGGACCTCCTATCATTTATATATCTAGGTGATCTAATCACAAATGATAAGAGTGCAATCTCCTTTGTCACATAGTTAATTTGTACAACAACACAATGATCTGTACAAATAGTGACGCTATGGGTCATAATTGCCCAACATTGTCTCAATGCCAAAATGCAGGATTTGAAGGTTTAAAATATTTTGCACATGACTCTAATGCATCTATATGAATGTGCATGTGTTAATGAGCTTAGATACTTAAGTAAACAATTCACTTTAAAAATAAAGACCTAAGCTACGACTACACAAGATTTTCTTCAATATGCTATAGTCTTCACATCCGTTGCTTTTTACCACCAATGTGCTTCGACATCTTTTTGTAATGTCTTGCTAATGCGGTCTAAGACTTCTAGTGTTGCATCATCAAAATTCATCTTGAAAATATGTCCCTAACAATCTCCCCATTTTTGATGATGACAATCTTTAAAACTTGTGAGGCTTTGAGAGTATAAATTATGGACGATTTTTCTCCCCTTTATTATGTGTCTTCAATATAATTCTTTAGCACTTAGACAAACACATTAATACAAATTTTCTCTCCCTTATTACAAGGGTGAGGGTAACATAAATTTTAATCTCATTTCGATGATTTCTCCCTCTTTGACATTATCAAAAGAGTGGAGAAACAATAATTACGCTTTATGAAATACCATTTTAGATGTGCAATAAACATATGAAAATTCATCAAAATGCACACTTTACCATAAAAAAATACATATAATATAAAATGTACATAGATTAAGACAATATTCATTTTATTCAAAAAGTAGCTATAAACATTAAGATTCATGAACATTTACCAAAATACATCCAAAATATGTAAGAATATGTAGGCCATAATGATAAGCTAGATATATGCAGCAAGGGAATCGATCTTTTGCTCCATGGAATCTTGGCGCTGTCTCAACGCGTCAAGGGTCTGCTGCTAAGCATTGAATTTCTGTTCCACAAGATTGTTTAAGGCAATAAATTTTGTGGCAATGCTGTCTGTGTGAGAGTGAAGCCTAGCAATAATAAGGTTGTGTTGCTCGTCCGCAAATGCCTTAGAACTCGATGGTCATGCTGCTTCAGCGACAGCAGTTTCAGCTTCTTCATCAGAATTAGCACCGTCGATCGTCCGTGGTCGTTTGGAAGTGGAGGCTTCTTGAGCTTTGTTCTCGGTCTTCATACTCCAACTGCCGCCGAATTTCTCCCATTGTTTAGCATGAAATTTGGTTAAAGTGATTTGTTGGTGTAGAGTAACAATGAATGTAGGCTCATCAGGGCTGATTTGAACATGATATTTCTAGAGAATTTGTGAGATTAGAGAACCATAAAGAAGACTCTGTTGAGGATGAGATCGGGCGGTTTATATGTACTGATAAACCAGAAACCCTATGTCTATAGGAACGTCTAGCCCTAGGGAACCCATGACCCAGATATCTAACAAGTTAACGGTATCAATGTGGCTTTTCCTAGGTAAGAGAATGCATTGGGTGATTTCGGTGAAGACCTGCATGTCAAAGCCTTAGTCAACCTTTTTAAGAACATGAACATCCAGTTATGGAAGAGGGACGGGAGCATCTCTCTGCATAAATTCCATAACGTCGGATCCAGATATGCACTCAAGTTAACGAAAAGCTCTATGGGAGGAGACACAAATAGTTATGGAGTTTGGAGTATGGAGGAGATGGTTAACATAATTGGGAGTAATATGAAGTGAGTTTCATTGACTGCAGTACTAAAAGAGCCAGAAGTACTAATAGGAAACTCCATATTTGTGAAAAATACTTTGACAAGGTTTGGATAGATAAGATCACATATTTGATAAAAATGAGTAAGTTCATGACGTTGGAGAATGGAGTGACAGGGAAAATCGGCCAAATCTATAGGATTGCAAAAATATGGTTTGGAAAACACTTTCTTTTAATAAAGTCATTATAAATTCTCTTTTGACGATCATTTTGAAAGTACCGTGCAGGATCAAGCTCATGATTTATTTTGCAAAAAGTGCAGAATTTTGGGGTTTTTGTGCAAAATGAGCAAAGTTTTAGGGTTTGTAAAAAATGACGTGATTAATGCAAAAAATGTGATGTATATAGATTCTAAACACATCCTAGAGTGATTTTGAAAAAGAAATTTTGCCAAAATCAACCTAAAAATATCGAATCTAACAAATCTATTTCTAGGGCTTTCAAAACTTAAAAAATTGGGAATCTAAGAGATTAATGAGTAATAGACAGAAATGATAACCAAATATTAGTAGCAGAGGGACGATATTACCTTAGGAGGAGTTTGGAGGTCGAAGGAGATGATTTTGAGTGATTTTGAGAGAGAGAGAGAGATGAAAATGTTGAAGAAAAATACGTCTGGCGTTTTAAAATCAGGAGACCGTTATACTGACCAGTATGTCAGTATTTTAGATCGGTAAGCACTTAGCCTGACTGGTAAGCGATGCTCGAGACCAGTATACCGATCTCAGAAGGGTCGTGAAGGTGAATCTTAGAGTCTTATTGACAAAATGGCCCGGAAGTAATTTTCGAGCATTTTTAAAGATTCACACAAGTTATTTATTAACTTAATGAGATCCTTTAACACTCAAAACAAATAAGTCATATCAAGAAAAACACATTATGCATAATAACACTTAAAACTTATGGATAGGCAATAACAAATATTTCATTCATTTAATGCAATAATGCCTAATTCCCTTCTAATTCTTGTGAAACTTTCTTCGGGTAGGGATTTTGTAAAGATATTCGCAAACTGTTGATCGGTCGGGACAAATTCAAGAATTACACCCCCTTTGCCAAAATGATCTCTAAGGAAATATGCCTTATATCAATATGTTTGGCTCTAGAGTAGAGAATAAAATTTTTGGTCAAGTTGATGGCACTAGTGTTGTCACATTGAATGAGATTTTTCTCAAGAATGACCTTATAGTCTCTAAGTGTATGTTGTATCCAAAGTATTTTAGCGCAACAACTACCCGTTGTAATAATTTCGGTTTAGGTAGTGGAAGGAGCAATATTATTTTATTTCTTGCTAAACCATAAAACTAGACAATTACTCAATATATAACAAGTACCACTTGTACTCTTTCTATCCAATCTACAACCGCCAAAGTCGATATCAGAATAATTAATCAAGTTGAAAGCTACTCCTTTTGGGTACCAAAGTTCCAAATTGATTACTCCCGAGAGATATATATTAAAATTCATTTTATGACACAAAGATGAGTTTCACGAGGATTAGATTGAAATCTTACACACATACAAACACTAAACATGATATCTGATCTACTTGCAGTTAAATAAAGTAAAGATCCGATCATACCTTGATATCATTTAATATCTATGGCTTTACCTTCTTCATTCTGTCAAGCTTCAATGTTGAACTCATGGGTGTTGAATGATGTTTATGATGAAAATCTATCACCATTTACCGCCCATTTGACCTAATATTTTGTTTAGTCTCTCGGGTTTGATGAACGTTTTGATGTGTTTTAGTTTATTTTGCAGATAAAATAAAATCAGGACTTAATGGAATCAATCAGGACTAAATGTGGAACAAATAAGGGCAAACTGGACTTGACATTTGTATTTTGGAGGTTGGAAACTTGAAATGGTGTTCTAACGAAGTAAAATTTCAGAAATTTCAACTTTGCGTAATTTTCGTATTTTGGCCATAACTCTTTACTCTGATACCGGATTGAGGTGATTCAAGTTCAAGATTAAAGAAAACTCAAAGATCTACAACTTTGATGTTCATCATAAATTCGAATTCTAAAGATTGCATGACCGAAATGGATGAATAATATGAAAGTGTGTTATGTGTAATGATTAAAGTCATTATCAAAAACAAAACAAAAAATGGAAAATGACAATTTACAATTTACAATTTTCAAACTTCCACCAAACATGCTTGCATGTTTGGTGGAGGATTTGGTTCCATGTTTGGTGCCATGTTTGGTGGAGAAATTGGTGGAAGCCTTTATATTTGCCTATAAATACCAAGCCATTTCATTTGTAAATTTCATACTTTCCTTGAGGTTTCTAATAATGAACTTGAGGATTGTATCTTGTATGTTTATTTTCTGTATTTTAATTATGTATTTTTATTTTTTGTATTAATAGTTTGTGTGTTTTTACTTTTATTTTTATGTTTTATAGTTAATTTCTGTTGGGGGAAGGGTGAAACCTTAATATGATAAGGTAGATTAATCTCACTTAATTTATAATATGGAAATTGTAATTTAAAATTATGGATTAAAGTTGATACCGCCTTAATGACTGGTTTTTATTATTTTTCTTGAGTTATTAATTTTGAAGCTATCTATTCTACTTGTATTTAATTTTCTTTATTTTTATTTGTCATTTTTATTTCTTTCTTTTATTTTTTTCAGGTGGTTGAAAAATTGATCATTATTGGGCGATATAAGAATTACGAGCTTTATGAGGTGAAGATACACCCCATATAAGAGAGCAGCTGTCCGGTTTTATGAGGCATGTTGTCCAGCCCAATTATCACTAGATGTCAGAACCAATCAATACAACATTTGCCCAACCATTTCAGAACGCAATGGGGAGATGTGAGATATGTGATGGTAACCACCCGAGCGATCAATGCATATACCTCTATAATTAAGGGTGGCAGAACTATCAAAATCCTTCATGGTATGATGAACCAGCATATTTCCCTGAACCTTATTCTTCATCTTATCCACTATCCTCCTACGATCTTCATTAAGAACCAGAACCATCAGAGGAAGATTAGGTGATTGACATGCTTAAAGATTGGCTCAAGAAACAATACGAAAAGTTAGATGCAATGTTTCAGAGTCAAATAGAATTCCTTCAGAGTCAAGCGGCATCCATACAAAGAATGTCAGATCAAGCGAGACAATTAACAGAAAACCAGAGCTACATACCTCACGAAATATTTTCAGATGAAACAGACGAAGCCTTCGAGTACCAAAGTTTTCACGATAACACCATAACAGAGGAAAATGATGAGCTGTATCAAGAATCTGAGGTATCAGTTCTGGAGATCGAACCAAAAGAATCTCAATTTGATCTTTATTATTCATCGGACACTGATGAGGAATAAGAAGAAGATCTGTTTTTACCAACTACACAAACAAGTGAGGATGAAACATTGCATCATAAAAATGAAGATCTTGGAATGCATTGCACTGATGTTTGAAGAAGAGCTACCCGATCCGTTCATACCAACCACAGTGGATAAAGACCTACAATCAAACATATCTTTATATCCTCAGGTTGACACATATGGAGCATGCATTTCACAGATGACAGATGAAGAGCTGAACAATGAAATTCTGAAGTACATTTGTGAAGAAAAGATGGAACAAGAAGTAGAACAAATGGAAAAGCAAGTGTCTGACCTTATTAAAGATCTCATGCATTCAGGAGAAATATCTCTTTTTTGGGGAGTACAAATCAAAGACACCGCCCTGAAGCTTGACAGAATGGAACTCCCATTCAAAGTCAAGCACCATACGAGACCTTCTGATTTGTTTTCTTTCTTTTCAGGAATCACTGGAGCGACAAAGTTTAAAAAGGTGGCACAAGCACTGAATGAGACAAAATTATTTTTGCCACTTTATCGTTGTAAGAGACCCTTCAAAAGCAACACACATGAGACTGTCTTTAATTGGACGTCCAAAACCACGCTGAAACCTCCTTGATGGTTGGACTTCAGTCACGTTTGGCTGAAGACGAACAATTTAGCGTTTGCATGGAGGCAACCCATGTAAAATTTTTATTATTTTTTTTAAATTCAATTTTTGTATTTTGTTTACACATGATTATAGAGTTTTTAATTTTGTATGATATTTTTGCAGGGAAAAAATATAGACAGAGCACTTAAGGCAAAACAGACCAGTTATCACGGAATAAAGTTTGACAAAATCGCGAAGTTAAAAAGTCAATTCAGTTGAGACGGCGGAGTAAGGAGTCAATTCTTGATACGCGTCCTAGTGGATATATTCGTAAAATGACTCAATTTTGTTAAAAAAAAAATTCACGTCGCGACTCGCAAACCCCATGTGTCGCGAGGATGATGACGAGGCTGAGGAATAAAAACCATGGTAACATTATTCCGTTATCTTTCTTTTGTTTTGTAACGCATTGGGGACAATGCTAGGTTTAGGTTTAGGGTTGAAGTTGTTTATTTTTATTTATTATCTATGTCAATTTTTTCCTTTCCTTCATGTTTTTATTCCTTGCATGTCGTGCATGTTTTGTGTGTTATAATTTTTGGATGCTTTATATAAAAAAATAAAAAAAAATGAAAAAAAAATATATAGTCTAATGATGAGATTGTTTGTCTTAGTAAAAAGTTTTAGGAAAAGGTAAATGTTAATTTCACTTTTATCCTATACTTTGAACCTAATATCTAGGTCAGACTCATATGTACCTAAAAAAAATAGTTCCGTAGCAGTTAGATAAAAAGGAATTGACAAAGTGACTAGTTGAAATAATCGGTGGTTGATGAATGACCATTTGCCTGAATATCTGTTTCTGTCTGCAGCTATTTTTGATGTGAGGAATGATTATAAAAAAATAAAAAATAAAAAAAAATTGTTGTGTATATAAATAAAAAGTTTCTACTTAGTAACCGGACGTCTTGTCTCAGTAAGCAGCGATTGTTCGCGTCAAACGGTAGAGCCTTTAAACATCTGAGATCCCAGTAATTAGGTTTGTAGGGGTGTTTTAACACCTAGTGCCCTAAAGACAACTGTTTTAGGTGTCACTGGCACAAAGCTCGCTACATGGATTAAGGATGTTAAAAAAAAAATTCATCACATACCTCACTTTGCGCAGATTGTAGTAGACAAAATAATTTTAGATAGTCAGATTGGTTTGACCCATTAACTACAGAGAATTGAGACAAACTCACCTAGTTAATAACTTAAAATCGAAGCTGTTTGCAGAGCTATTCACACACACACTCAGAGTCTGATTTAGATACCTTGTTCAAAGGAAAGGATTTTAGTTGTAGTATGCATTTTGAAGGTTCCTTTAACTTTGATGCTAGATATTCTCTGAGGACATTGTATATATAGGGGTTGGGATTAATGTCCTAAAGCTTCATGTATTGTAAAACAGAATTGATTATTGTAATAATAATAATAAATGCATTATTCATTTTATCAAAGTTGTTTGATTTATATCGCATATTGTCCAATTGTCTTGTTTACCTTGATTACTATTGTACCTTCAGACTTAGTGTATGTTTGATGCACAAGAGGATTTAAGTCTGAAGTTAGTAATCTAAATAGTCCATAAAGAGCAAAGAAAGAGGGTACTTTGTTTGTGGTTTATCTATAGTTGCGGTCCATTCTATACTTGTATGACGAACTTGATCTGGGATCGTTCATGTAGTGACATGGGAGTGGAGGCACCTTATATGATGAGATCATATAGGACTGGACTCATATAAATATGAATTTCTTTTAATAGCTGTTAACCGAAGAAATTCTTATCTAATAGATGGTCTTATATGGATTCGATCTTAATCCTGAGTGTACTACGAACTCCTGCATGCCAGGCTATATCCTTTGATTTACTATAATGAGGTTGGTGTTGCATTCCCGACCAATAACTACGTATTTTGGGGATATGGTTTGGTGTGTAGATGGGAACGTTTTACATAGATATGAAATTCACTTATTCTTACAAGAAAGAGAAGAGTATCTATGTTAAAAGTTGATTCGGGACTTGAACAATTTGAGCGCTCAACTTTTCTATTACGAATAGAAAGTTTTATATTCATAATTGTTATGAATTAATTATTCATTGTAGAATCAATGGTGCTTAAGAGACAAAATATTTAGAGGGGTTTAACGGACTTATGACCCGACTCTATTTATGAGATATTCGTGAAGGGCTATATCCATATGTAATGACTATATCGATGGACACCGAAGTTGTT
>SKCR01048404.1:0-130407 GCA_019454045.1 Zanthoxylum bungeanum | reverse complement strand
TAATTGACCAAATTCTGAGCGAGTACACTTCATAATGCGAGACTCTAGATTCAGATATATTTGTCACGTAACTACCTTCCATGTTCTAATCCACCCACTTGTAAATTACGACACCACAAATAATCACGCTGAACCATACTAGTCGAAATCTAGGTATAACGAATAGTCCTTTTATCATAGGGTATCCAAATTATACCGGAGATATAGATAAAATGTCAAATCTTCATAGTGTATAATTCTTATGTCGCGACATACTAGTGATCTCTCAATAACACTCAAAACTCATTTATGTTGTTAAATAATGAAAAAATTTGAATTCACTCTATATTATATTTATAATGGTAGGGTCTTTTATATAGGTAATATATCAAACTAAAATAGGAAATAACTCATACTAATAATGGAAATATAATAATGTCATAAAACCTACGAATTTTAGGTATTATATCTTGGAGATTACTTCCATAATAAAGAGATAATATTTCATTAATATTGTTTTCATAATAAAGATATATTATTTCATTTACACCCCTCAAATTCAAGTTGGTGACAAAGGAGCAAATTTGAGGTTGCATCTTGAAATCAGAAGTATAAATCTTGAAACTTGAAGATAATTGATTAGCTTTAACCTATGAAGCCTGGAGGGGGAGCCGAGGCCAAAGAGAGTGTTGTGGAATTAAGTGCTATTAAACGAAATCAACATGCATTAAACAAATCTGAAACATCAAAACAAGAATTCAGCAATGAAAAACTATCATGCCAATATCACAACATAAACCCTAAAACTTAGAGAATAAGAAAAACCTGGAAAAATATAGATGATGATTAAAAACGAGATCCAAGTCGAGTTGCCTCTGTCCTTAAGAACTTATTAGCCCCGCCTCGGTGTTCTACGGATTTTGTGGCTAACGTCCTCCCAGGATTACTTGGATTCCTCTTGTTCAAAGGGCACTCCTTAACAAGATCTTGAACTAGGACAATGGTGGGAACTCTCTCTTGACTCTAAAACAAAAAAGTTGTGAATCAAGACTTATGATTTTTCTGGATGCTTTGAATGAATAAGAAGGCTCTTTTATAAAGACATGGAAGGGTGCCTTTGAGGGTACCATTTTGTTTGGGGTGTAACCCTCCTAAGGGTTATACCCCTTCCTTAAACCCTTTGGAGCCTAAAGAAGTGTTCTTTCAATTTTAGAGGACATGTCCCTACATTTTAGTGTCTTTCCCATGGGGAACTACTCAATGGACATGACTCTCCTCCATCCAAACTCTATATTTAGAGAATTTACAATAATCCCCCACAATTCTCTAAATATTCATGCAGACACTTGAGAGAGTTTCTGTGAACTAAAGCTGCATCGAAATAGGTAGCTTTCACCTTGAACATTTCCTAGTGAGTGACAATTGGATTTACTTGGCAAACTAGTGACCCATAGTCTTGAACTGTTCTGCCGTTGGTGTAAACCAAGACAATTTCCAACACACAGCTTTACTTCGACCATTTCTTGTTCTACGGTTGTGTTCATTTCGACCATGAACATTGGTCCTGGATTTATCAAGCGCTTTAGGGAAGTCAGCCTGAAAAGTCCCATGGAATCGACCTCACTTCTTACTTGAAATAGGTGATCGACTATAAAGAGGTAATCTACATTTACCCCCATTAGGACTCTTCTCATAATATAGTGATCATTAAAAGCCTTAGCTAATCCTAGCCTTGACAGACATCACTTTGCGACATTATCAGAATGGGAAAGAGTATAAAACTCTACAGTGCTTGTTTTGAATTACACAAAGTTTCAGTTGTCCCTTTTGAACCTAAATCTTGGGATCTCCAGTCAGCTAGGTTGGGTTTCCGCAGTGACAATTCGTAATTTATAGACTTCAAGCCCATTCCCCTCGACGACTTCACAACTTGCTCTCTAGGTAAACCATTAGTAAGTGGATCCTCTAGGTTTTCCTTTGATTTCACATAATCGATCGATATTATGCCACTTGAGAGCAGTTATCGTATGGTATTATGTATGTGACGTATGTGTCGAGACTTACCATTATACATTTTATTTTGGGCTCTCTCATTAGCCGATTGACTATCACAATGTATGTTTATCCCTGGCACTGCTTTGGGCCGATTTGGAATATCCTCCAAGAAATTTCGAAGACATTATGCTTCTTCCACTATTTTGTCTAATGCTATGAACTCTGATTCCATAGTAGACCAGGCAATACATGTTTACCTCGAGGATTTCCATGACACGGCTGCACCACTAAGTGTGAAAACAAATCCACTCGTAGATTTGGAATTCATTATATCAAATATCTAGTTAGCATCGTTGTATCCCTCTAAAACAGTATGATATCTCGTATAATGCAGACCATATTTTGAAGTTTCTCTCATATACCTCAAAATTCTTACTATGGCTTTTCGAGTGGTTATGTCCTGGATTGCTCGTATATCTGCTAAGCATATTTACAGCTTGAGCGTTATTAGGTCGTGTGCAATTGGTGAGATACATCAGACTTCCGATGATCCTCGAATACTCTAGTTGCGATACGCTTGAGCCAGTATTCTTTGATAAATGAAGAGTTAGATCTACAGGAGTTCTAGCCACATTTAGATATCCTTTATTATATTTATCAAGTATCTTCTCAACATAGTGAGTATGAGATAGTATATACCCTTCTGATGTTCTAGAAATCTTAATTCCTAAGATCACATCAGCAACTCCTAAATCTTTCATATCAAATTTACTGGTCAGTACTTTCTTGGTAGACTGAATCGTTTCATAATTACTACCAATTATCAGCATATCGTCTACGTAGAGACACACAATGACATATCCTTTTTGAGTTGATTTGGTGTACACATATTTATCACACTCATTGATTTTGAATTCCCTTGACAACATCTCTTTGTTAAATTTTTCATGCCACTGCTTAGGTGCTTGTTTTAATCCGTATAAGGATTTTACACGTTTGCACACCTTCTGTTCTTGTCCAGGAATATTGAAACCTTCTGGTTGTTCCATGTAAATCTCTTCATCTAATTCACCATTTAAGAATGCCGTCTTTACATCCATTTGATGTATTTCAAGACCAAATATAGTTGTTATGGCTATGAGCATTTTTATTGACGTGATACGAGTCACTGGTGAATAGGTGTCAAAGTAATCAAGGCTTTCTTTTTATATATAACCTTTTTGACAAGTCTTGCCTTGTACTTATCTATTGATTCATCCGATTTCATCTTCCGTTTGAATATCCATTTGTAGCCCAACGGCTTATAACCTGGAGGAAGATCAACCAACTCCCAAGTATGGTTTTGTAGGATGGAATCAATCTCACTATTAATAGCCTCTTTCCACAAAGGTGCCTCTGACGAAGACATTGCTTCTTTATAGCTATGAGGCTCATTTTCTAACAAATATGTCTGAAAATCGGGTCCAAATGACTTAGACGTTCTAGCTCTTTTGCTACGTCTAGGTTCAATTGCCTCAATATTTTTATGTTGATCAGACTCTTGGTCAACCTGATCACTGTCTTTGATAGTATCAATAGTTCTTTTGAGAGACTATGTTCTTTGTTTTTCCTTACAAGGAAATGTCTCTTCAAAAAATATCACATTCCTTGACTCAATTATCATATTCGGATTGATTTCAAGAATCTCAGACTTGTGTACCAA
Source organism: Zanthoxylum bungeanum (assembly GCA_019454045.1). Lineage (NCBI taxonomy): Eukaryota > Viridiplantae > Streptophyta > Magnoliopsida > Sapindales > Rutaceae > Zanthoxylum > Zanthoxylum bungeanum. Next base: position 126,731 of record SKCR01048404.1, on the reverse strand, counting down.
GAATCGATACGCACTACTATTGCGATCATATCCAATGAATATATAATCAACAGTTTTGGGTCATATTTTAACCTTCTTAGGTTTAGGAACCATTAATTTGGCAAGACACTCCCACTTTTATATATTTGTAGGAAGGTACGTGACCTTTCCACAATTCATATGGTGTCTTGTCCAATTTTCTGTGAAGTAGCTTGTTCAGAACGTAGTTGGCGGAAATCAGGGCATCACCCCACAAGTTCTAGGGTAAACCAGAGTTTGTCAACATGACGTTCATCATTTCCTTCAACGTTTGGTTTTTGCACTCAGTAATCTCGTTCTGCTGAGGCGAATAAAGAGCAGTGGTTTCGTGAATAATTACATGATTGGAACAATGTTCACCAAATGGTGACACATATTCACCACCTCTAACACTCCTGATTCTTTTGATTTTCTTGCTAAGTTGATTTTCAACTTCATTCTTATAGTGAATAAAGCTCTCAATAGCTTCATCTTTGCTCATCAGCAAACACACATAACAGAATCTTGTGCTATCATCGATAAAAATGACAAAGTATTTTTTACCGTCTCTTGTTTGTATAATATTCATATCACACACATCAGAGTGTACAAGTTCTAAGGGTTTAGAACTTCGTTCTATGGAATGAAATGATGTTTTATGCATTTTTGATTCAACACATGCCTCAAATTTATGTTGGTTATCAATTGCAAATTTAGGTATAAGGTCCATTTTAATTAATTTATGCATTGTATCATAATTAACATGTCCAAACCTCACATGCCATACATTTTGTGACTCAATAATATAAGCGGAAGTTTTAGCTTTATTATTAGTACGGTGTCGATTGACAGTCATTACATTGAACTTGAAAAGGCCCTCAATGAGGTATATTTTTCCTACAAAAACATCATTTTTGGTCAATACAAACTTATCAGAAACAAATACAAGCTTAAAGCCATTCTTGCTAAGGAGGGAGCCCGAGACCACGTTCTTCCGAATATCAGGAACATGCAAAACATTTTTCAATGTAAGCTCATTTCTGGATGTCATATTCAGAACCATTGTTCCTTGTCCAACCATTCTAGAGGTAGACGAGTTTCCCATTGTCAGATGATTGCCACCATCGACCTTCTGATAAGATGAAAAAATCTTATTGTCAGCACAGATATGACGAGTAGCCCCAATGTCTACCCACCATTCTCTCGGATTCCCAACCAATTTGGCTTCTGTTACAACTGCTGAGAGGTTCATATCTAAGATCTCATCAGTTAGCTGCTCATCTTCAGTGACATGGACCTCATTTTTATTTTTCTTGCCTTTGTCCTGAGACTTCTTGTTTCTGCAGTCCTTTGCCATATGACCGCTTTTTCCACAGTTGTAGCACTTCCACTTGAACTTCTCTTTAGTTTGGGAAAGAATCAGCTCCATTGTTCTTTCTCTTTTTGCTACCATTTACACCCTCAATGATGTTGGCCTTAGACTCCATAGTCTTGTAGTTGGCTTTCTCAGACTTCTTGTTGTCCTCTTCGATACTCAATCAAACTCCAAGGTCTTCAAGGCTCATCTGCTTCTTTTTGTGTTTCATATAGCTCCTGAAGTCCTTCCATGATGGAGGCAACTTTTCAATGATGGTGGCAACTTGAAACGTTTCACAGAGTTTCATTCCTTCATCTAATATTTCATGAATGATCAATTGTAGTTCACCCAAATCAGACATTAACGTTCTTGAATCTACCATTTTGTAGTCCAGAAACCTACCCATGACAAATTTCTTTTGCTCGACATCCTCGGTTTTGTATTTCTTCTTGAGAGATTCCTAGAGAACCTTCGTAGAAATCATACCTTGGTACACATTGTATAGGGTATTGTCAAGTCCTCTCAAGAGGTAGTTCTTGCACAAGAAGTTGCCTGACGACCATGTCTCTTCTCCCAGTTGTTTGGCTATTGTCGTTACGCCCTCCACAGGACCCGAAGGATCCTTGAGGTACTTAGCCAACTGTAGATTTGTTAGGTAGAACAACATTTTACTCTACCACTGTTTAAGATATCTAGTTAGCATCGCTGTATCCCTCTAGAACAGTAGGATATCTCGTATAATGTAGATCATATTTTGAAGTTTCTCTCAGATACCACAAAATTCTTACTATGGTTTTCCAATGGTTATATCATGGATTGCTCGTATATCTGCTAAGCATGTTTACAGCTTGAGCGATATCAGGTCGTGTGCAATTGGTGAGATACACCAGACTTCCGATGATCCTCGAATACTCTAGGTTTGATATGTTTGAGCCAGTATTCTTTGATAAATGAAGAGTTAGGTCTACAAGAGTTCTGATAAGTGATAAATAGATCACTATTTCTCACACATTTGACTTAATATTTTGCATAGTTTCTTGAGTTCTGTAAATATTTTTATGTGTTTTGTGTTATTTTGTAGATAAATAAAATAACAGAACTCTCTGGAAGTAATTCGGGGCCAAAACAACGGAAAACGGACAAAAAGGGAAAATGTAAATATCCAGCTAAAATGCACCGTTTGCTAAAATGCGTCGTCTGCTATCATGCGACGCTAACGTGCGCCAGACACGTGTCACAATCAAAGAAGTTTGCTAACATGCGCACTTGCTAACATGCGCCTGTCACATGTCAACATCACAACAAATCTGCTAACGTGCGTCAGACACGTGTCACCATCACATGCTGCCGACACTCATTATTGAAAACGCGACATTGCTTGCATCATGCTGATGTCAGCATCGCGACGCGAACACCTTCACATATCGCGACGTCCAGCCAATAATGCTGCCGCCAGCCATGTGTCATCATCTCCGCGAAGCCTAAGCCACGTGTCATTAATCTACGACGCATCGCGACGCGTGAGGCCAGGATTTGCCTATAATTTGAGGCCGATTTCAGAATTCCAATTCATACTTTCTTCTAAGGAATTCCTTAAGAATACTAAGAAGATTGTATCTTGTTTATTTACAGCTTTCTGTATTTAATTTTATTTACTTTACGTAATTGTACTTTCTTTATTTACTTTTCAGTCTTTATTTTACTTTTTAGCATGAGGAAGTAACTCCCCTCTGCTGGGGTGAAAGGTTAAGCTTTTATTACTAATATTTAGATTAATCTCCCTTAATTATAATATATAAACTATTTAAAACCTGACTTAATGGGATACTGCCTTTATGGTCGGTTGGACTTAATAAAATTGGTTTTAACCTAAATAAATTGGATACCACCTTTAATGTCAGTTGGAATTAAACTTAAAATTGACTTAATCAAGATACCGCCTATATGGTCGGTTGGTAATTATCACGCAAAGTTAATATATTATAATAAGGGAGATATCTAAATAGATGTAATAAAAAATGGATTCTCTAACCCCCAGCATTTTCTTTATTGTTTAATTTACGTTTTTAATTTCCAGCATTTACTTTATGTCATTTATTTTATTTAAGCTTTTACTAGCCTTAGATATGTGTCGTAACTAAAACAATTATCTGGGGTTGTGATGAATTCCAATATCACCGGTTTATAAATGGTTATTTTATATCTTGGGTAATATAAAGGTTTATTTATTAAGTCTTAAGCTTAATGCTTCTTGTTAACTAGCCATTAATAAGATTGATGTCGTAAACTTAAAATAAACTTGACAAAGGAATTTTAGGTTTCAGCCTTAGACTTAATAGCCCATGATCTCCCTTAAGGATTAGATACTGTTGGTTTCTAAGGCATTCCCAAGATCATATTTAAGCATAAAACATTTGAATACATAAAGAAGTATAGCAGAATCATACTTACAATGAACGGATTATGGAAGTGTTGATAACAAAAAATTTGTCCTTGTAGAAGTCCTCCAAGATTTCGACTAAGGTGTCCTTTGAATGTAATCTCCAAGCTCCAAGCTTTGATGGTGATTCCAAGCGCAAAGGTTGGTTTCCCTATCACCTAAGTATGATTCTTCAAGTGCTAGCTTTGGAAAAAATTACAACAAAATTTTCCCTCAAATGCTTGTGTGGTTCGGCCAACAGAGGGAGGAGAGGAAGAGAGAGCTTTTTCTATTTTTGTGTTTTGTTTTTCCAAAAAACTTAATACAAAAGTCTCACCAAAAATTGGTATATGCTTTTTCAAAAAGCCTAAAGCAATTTGGAGGGAAAATGGCATTCAATGCCTCCATCAAACACCATCATGAATAGTGACTAGTTGTCAATCACAAAAAGGTGACATGACTTCCATCACTAAAGTGATAAGCGATGTGACGTGCGATGTGACTTACGGGCCGCACTTTAATTCAAAACGCGAGTGGGCCCGCAAACACTCCCGGGCTCGGGTTCGCTAATTCCGAATTAACGAACTTTCCGTTGCGACATAATTAAATCAAATTTAATTAAATAATTATGCCTAGCAAAATTACTATTCACGTCGCTCGCGAATTAATTATAAATTAATTCGTTTCCCCGATTTAAAATCCAATTTTAATTCCGCGTTGAAATCTAATTTCGTTTAATCCTAGATAAAATCTCTCTGCAATTAATCCTAGATTAATTATGCTCGAATCATACGTCATCGGTGAATCTTCGGGAAGTGACCCATGAGATCCCTGGATATGTTGGCAGTAAATTCGGTCGTCGGACTATCCAAACACGTACGTACCTCGTACTACATTTTTACCGATTTACGAGACATGGTTGGCTTCTAGCAAAGCACCGTGCCTACCCAATTCTCCAGAAATATTCTTACTGGAATATATATTCTATATCAGGCGTAGTATACGTAGTATTGCGTAAATCCAGTATCTGATGTCACATGCAAGGCCTGGGGCTGGAATAGTGGCTTCCCCGTACGAAGCATATATCGGATTACAAGCAACTAGTCTCTTTAATAGGATAATCATGACCTTGTCATATTATCCCGATGGTTGCAACCATTTAGAGTACCAGTTATGTATCCATGCGTGATCATCATCTCCATATGACTGAAGTGATACTTCCATCTTGACATCACATCCAATACACTACGATTCTCAATAAACCCAGAAGAGGCGTACACAAAACCTGTTAAAGTCCCGGACGACCAAAACCAAAGCGTATTGATAGTCGCAAGTACTAGCGATGCAAGTCTCAGGTTAAGACCAAATATGTCGTTATGGAAGCGTAACGACATAGTTCTCATATACTACCAATGGGATTCCACGGGGTCTATCCAGAGCGAAGCTGTTTCCGTACCATCGGTAAACACAACCTCCTATCACACTTGCATAAGTATCCAATGCTTAAATATATGAGAACTATGTCGTTACGCTTCCATAACACGCACAAGTGCAATACTAATCTATTCCGCATTATCGATGTCTAGTCTCGATAATACTACAACTAGGGATATTTAATGATTAAACCTTTATGGATTGATACTGTCTCATATCTTATAATCTGGAACTAATCATAGGGACTTTTATCATTTATATATTTAAGTAATCAAATTAAAAAATGATAAGATGCAATTTCCATTGCTACATAATTAATTTGTACAAAAACCACAATGTCTTTTACAAATAGTGACGCTATGGGTCATAATTGTCTAACAATCTCCCACTTGGCCTATAGCCAGTCACTCAAGCATCTAATACCTGAACTATGTACATGTCGCTCAAACTTTTGCTGAGGAATAGCTTTCGTCAGCGGATATGCAATGTTGTCCTCTGATGCGACCTTCTCGATCTTCAGATCGCCACGATGTGTGATCTCACGAATCAGATGGAAACGTCGAAGAACATGCTTGGATCGTTGATGAGACCGCAGTTCCTTAGCTTGTGCTATAGCTCCGTTATTGTCACAATACAATGGAACGGGCTCAGCTTCTAACGGAACTACTCCTAATCCAATTAGGAATTTACGGATACAAACTGCCTCTTTTGCTGCTTCAGCTGCAGCAATGTACTCCGCATCTGTTGTTGAATCGGCAACAGTCTCTTGCTTGGAAGATTTCCAGCTTACTGCTCTGTTATTCAAACAAAATATGTACCCGGATTGCGACTTGCAGTCGTCTTTATCGGTTTGGAAACTTGCATCGGTAAACCCAGTTACCTCAAGTTCTCCATCTCCATAGATTAAAAAGCATCCTTAGTTCGTCTAAGATACTTTAGGATATTCTTAACCGCCATCCAGTGACCATCACCTGGATCGGCCTGATAGCGACTACACATGCTCAAAGCATACGAGACATCAGGTCAAGTACATATCATAGCATACATGATCGATCCGACTACCGAGGCGAACGGAATCCGACTCATGTTGTCTCTCTAATCTTGAGTTTTAGGACACATGTCCTTATATAGAGTGACGCCATGTGACACTGGCAACAGTCCTCTCTTGGACTGATCCATGTTGAATCTCTTCAACACTTTGTCAATGTACGTGCTCTGGGAGAGTCCAAGCAGCTTTTTAGATCTGTCCCGGTAGATCTTTATTCCTAGAATAAAGGCTGTTTCTCCCAGATCCTTCATGGAGAATTTTAATGAAAGCCAAGCTTTCACCGACGTTAACATGGGAATGTCATTGCCAATAAGCAATACATCATCAATGTAAAGGACAATGAATGTCAGTGCGCTTCCACTAACCTTCTTATATATACAAGGATCATCCTCGTTTTGAACGAAATCATATTCTTTTATGATCTCATCAAAACGTTGGTTTATAGAACGTGATGCTTGCTTTAATCCATAAATGGATCGATTTAACTTACAAACCTTTTTTGCAAGTCTAGGTACGACAAAACCGTCAGGTTGTTGCATATAAATATCCTCCAAAAGGTTTCCGTTAAGGAAAGTGGTTTTGACGTCTATCTGCCATATCTCGTAATCGAAATATGCAGCAATAGCAAGCATTATCCGAATGGATTTAATCATGGCAACGGGTGAAAAAGTTTCGTCGTAATCGACACCATGTCATTGACGATACCCCTTCGCTACAAGCCTAGCTTTGTACGTTTATATGTTGCCATCCATGTCGGTCTTCTTCTTGAAGATCCATTTGCAACCAATAGGCTTTACGCCTTCTGGTGCATCAACCAGTGTCCAAACTTGGTTAGTGTACATGGAATCCATTTCGGAATTCATTGCATCTTGCCATAAACCGGAGTCGATACCTTGTATCGCTTCCTCATACGTAGCCGGCTCGTCTTCCTCAATAAGATTAATATCCACATGAGGTGAGATCAGAAACCCATACCTCTCAGGTTGTTTTCTGACTCTCTCCGACCTACGCGGTCCTTGTGTATTCGAAGATTGTGGTACAGTCTCATCCCTGATGGACTGTTCATGTTTCGTTAAGGATTCTGTGCCAGGAATAGTATCACTCCGATTTTCATCGAGTTCTACTTTCCTCCCACTTATCACTACATTTAAGAATTCATTCTCAAGGAAACTCGCATGTAGAGCAACAAACACTTTGTTCTCTTGTGGGTGATAGAAGTAATATCCTTTGGTTTCCCTAGGATATCCTACAAATAGGCATTTTATGATTTCAGTTCTAGTTTGGTACCTTCCAAACGTTTGACGTATGCCCAGCAACCCCAAATCTTCAGGAATGAGAAACCTGGTTTTTTTCCTATCCATATTTCATACGGAGTCTGTTGAACAGACTTTGACGGAACCTTATTCAAAATAAGTATTGAACTGTTCAATGCATATCCCCATAAGGAAATAGGTAGCTCTTTGTGACTCATCATAGATCTTACCATGTCTAACAAAGTTCGGTTTCTCCGTTCGGACACACCATTTAATTGCGGTGTTCCTGGAGGAGTCCACTGTGAAAGAATACTATATTCTTTCAAGTAATCAAGAAACTCATTGCTTAAGTATTCACCACCACGGTCCGACCGTAATGTCTTAATACTTTTGCTGGTCTGTTTTTCTACTTCGTGTAGAAACTCTTTGAATTTCTCAAAAGTTTCCGACTTGTGTCTCATAAGATACATATAACCATAACGTGATGCATCATCCGTAAAGGTTATGAAGTATTCATATCCACCTCTAACCTGGCTATACATGGGCCCACAAATGTCACTATGAACAAGGGCTAACAGTTCGGTGGCACGTGCACCTTTACCACTAAAAGGTGATTTAGGCATCTTGCCTAACAAACAAGATTCGCAGACGTCATATGAATTTGGATCAAATCCGTCCAGGTACCCACTCTTCGAAAGTGTGGATATGCGAGTCTTGTTAATGTGTCCCAGACGACAATGCCACATATAAGTTTCATCTTTGTTACTTACTTTAAGCCTTTTGTTTGTTACATTATATGTTTGAGATTGATTCATATTCAAAATATATAGACCATTATTTACATCAACAGTGCAAATTTCCATATCATTTTTATACATAAAACACCCAGTGTTTCTAAATACAAAAGTGTACCCACATTGGGGTAACATAGATACATAAATAATATTCCTAGTCAAACTAGGTACATAATAACAGTCTGTAAGTTTAAGTACATGCCCCGAGGGCAGTTCCAAAACAAAAGTGCCAACGACCAAAACGACGACCTGTGTCCCATTTCCAATGCGGAGGTCAATCTCTCCTAAGGCCAGTCTCCTGCTAATCTACAGATCCTGCACATCAGTAAATATATGAGTTCCACAACCAGAATCAAAAATCCAATTTTTAAAACTAGTAGTAGATATGTTTATTTCTATAACAAACATACCTGAAGCCGGTGCCTTGCCCGCTTTGATTTCCTTCATGTGTGCCTTGTACTCGTGGCATTCACGCTTCCAGTGACCCGCTTTCCGCACTGCAGACTGACCGGCGTATAACGCAAGCGCACGTATCGTTCAAGTAGTATAAAAATATCGATCCCACGAAGACTTAATATCTAATCTATTAATTTTATGAGGTCAAATGATTACTAGTATCTAACAGGTTGTTTGATTGATTTGAAATGGTGACGATTCTAAATTTAAAAACAAGTAAATAAAATGTTCGAAAGTATGTTTTAAGAAAATTCATTATTAAAAACTATCTAGGGTGTGATTTCTTCCAATATCATTTTAAAGATGAAGTGGTTATCTTAAAGTTGGGTAATATATTTATTTATTAACCTGGAACACTAAATTATGTGTAAGCCTCTGTCGATGGTCAGACACAAATACCCAGTTTAACACAATTGAACCATATGTCTATGTCAACCAAATTATCTGGATTCATAAAGTTTAAGTTCCAATTATGGCTACCCCCGCCCGACAGGTATATGTCTATCATGTAAGGAAATCTATTAAAGGGTTATCTATCCTCAAGGAAGATCGTGGACTATTGAGTATAAGGTCTTAAACTTAAAATCCCTATGTCTAGTTCATTTTAAGTTTCCCAGTCAATTTTATTAATGGCAAGTTAATGAAAAAGCATTAAGATTAAGACTCAATAAATAAATCTTTATATTACCCAAGCTATAATCTAACCTCTTATAAACCGGTGATATTGGATTTCATCACAACCCCAGATAACTGGCTTAGTTACGACACATATTTACGGGTAGTAAAAAAAACTTAAATAAAATAAAAGACATAAAGTAAAATACTGAAAATTAAATACTGAAAATTAAATGGTGAAAGTAAATGCTGAAAGTAAATTACTGAAAAGTAAATGCTGAAAGTAAATTGCTGAAAGTAATTGCTGAAGTAAATGCTGAAAGTAAATTGCTGAAAAGTAAATGCTGAAATGAAAGTAAATTGCTGAAAAGTAAATGCTGAAAGTAAATTCCTGAAAATTAAAGAAGAAAAATATTGTGCGTAAAAGTAAATTACGTAAAGTAAAAAACTGAAAATAAAGAAAAGAAAGTGCGAAAGCGGAAATTAAATACTGAAAGCTATAAATAAACAAACAAGATACAATTCTTATTTATTCTTTAGGAATTTCAAAGAAGAAAGTATGAATTTTACAAATGAAATGGCTTTGTATTTATAGGCAAAATTTTGCCTCCATTAAATCATCCACCAAATCAATTATTAATTGCTCCACTAATTACTCCACTAATTGCTCCACAAATCCATTATTAATTGCTCCACTAATCTCTTATCATGTTTGGTGATGATTTATAATTTTTGTTATTTATTTATTAATTTATTTTTTTGCTTTGAAAATGATTGAAAGTGACTTTAATAATTACACACAACACACTTCTGGATGGTTCATCAATTTCGGGCATGAAATATTTAGAATTTGAAATTATTTTGTCTTTACAAACTGTAGATATTTGAGTCTTCTTTAATTTTGAACTTGAATCAGCTCAATCCGATATTGGAGTAAAAAGTTATGCCCAAATTATGACAGATGCACAAAACTGGAATTTCCAAAACTGCACTTCGTTAAAACGCCCTTTCAAGTTTTCAATCTCCAAAATTAATATGTCAAGTCCAATTTTTGCCCTTATTTGACCCATATTTCGTCCTAAATGATTTCATTAAGTCCCAATATTATTTTATCTGCAAAATAAACTAAAACATATCAAAACGTTCATCAAACCTGAGAAACTAAACAAAATATTAAGTAAAAGGGGCGGTAAATATTGATATATTTTCCGCTTATCACACCCCCAAACCTAACATTTTGCTAGTCCTCGAGCAAAACAACAAAATAAAATACAAGAAACAATTAAAATTAAACTAAGCCACTTTCGTAGGGATCACGGTTGCATTTAGCATATGCAACAAGCCTTTAAACCCCTAGGTGTCCCTAGTGGACGAGTTATAGTCTCGTGAGGGCTTACAGTAATGATACCCACAAACATTTTGTAAAAGTAAAAAGGTAGTGAAACTAATGCACACAAAAGCAAAAAGACAAGCGAAAAGAGAATAAAGAAGTTAGTGACTAATTAGGTGAAACTTCTACTCCAAGTTACTAGTTGTTTTGTTTTTTTTAAATTAATGAATAAGTAAATTCTCCGATTATATTTACCATTCTTCATATACACAGCCAACATAATATTAAACAACTCATTTTTGCCCACAACAGTCATAAGTGCAGTTGATAAGAGAGTAATATTTTTGTCCTAAAATTTTATCAGATTTCACACCTTTTTGCAGCAATGGAATAATTTTCGGATTTTTTTTCTTTGATTTTTTTCTCTATTTTTTATTTATATACAATAGCTTTCATCTATGTAACGAGCTTTGGGCCAGTGACTCCCAAACCAGTTGGCTTTAGGGCACCAGCTGTTAAGACACCCCTGAGGACTTAATTACTCAGACTTCAGATATTTTTGCAGCATCTTTGATCCATGTAGCGAGCTTTGGGCCAGTGACTCCCAAACCAGTTGGTTTTAGGGCACTAGGTGTTAAAACACCCTTACAGACTTAATAACTCGGATCTCAGATGTTTTTTTTTTTACTCCATTTCTTTTTGAGATGCTTCCTCCATTAAACTAGAGCACTGAATATTACAAACTCTCTCAATTTTAACTCATGTTCGTATGTTACTATGCATATTGATAATACCTGTCAACTGAGTATATGAAAATCCATTTTAGTCAGTTTTATGGAGAATTTTCAAATTAGATAATTTAAAAGGAAATAAACAAAAATTAACTTATTTCGAAAATAGGCTTGAGATACGTTTCAGGAGTGGAAACTCCTTACTCAGCTATCTCTTACCAATTTCACATTTTAGTCAAAATAAAAACAAAAACGCAAAATATTTTTGTAATTTTTTAAAAAAATTCAATTTTTTTATATTTTTCGAAAAATTTGGACTAAAAATAAAAACTAACACACAAACTAAAAACAAGGTACTGATAACTAATTCCCTCCCCAAACCTAAATGAGACATTGTCCCCAATGTCTTAAACAGTAGAAGAATAGTTTAGAAGGTAATACCTGGTTAGCTGAAATTCTATACAAAAAGTTAAAGGTTAAGATCCAGATTAACACGACGCCTCTTACCACGATCATTCTCAGACCAATTTATCTTTTAAAGGATAGGGTCAACTGTGGTTCATAGGCTAAGAGTTGGTCTATTAGATCTGGAGCAGTTCTGGCAGTAAAGAGGAGTTCTTTTAAAGGTTTTGACACGAACCCATTTCTCCGAGCATCATCAAGAAACACACAAAGAAAATCATAAATCCATCAACGTTGAACAGTCCAAGCTGTTTCTGGTGTATGTTCAGGTTCGCCTTAGATAATACTATAAAATTTCCTCCAATGTGCCCAAGCCACCTGGCAAGCGATAAAAGCATCAGCACGGTTAATCATTTCTACCAATCGTTCAGACATCTGGCACGATTAGTTCATCTCCGTTTGATGATCCAATAAGATTTGCCTCTGCCAAGGGTTTTGGGATGATTCCCAAAACGTGACTGCCTACTTCCTGTACGGCCTTTGAAACGATCCCATTAGTCCAAGATTGCCTCCGCCATATATTAAGTGCATATTCCTTGCTGCTAAGACTCGACCCAATTCTTGTGCTGCCTCTATGTATTGTGGCTTAGTACCAACACTAGTACCGCAAAACACACAGATGTTTTCAACTCGTCTTCTTGAAGTGGCTTCCAATTTTTTTATGTATTTCTTTCTCCAATTAGGATGCCTTCCAAAGTGTAATGACGAGCTGAATTTATAGTACCTGAAACGGGTGAGTAAAAATAGCACAAGTATCTTCCAGAGGACGATTAGTAGCGAAATAATATCGTGATAGTAAAAAAGGTCTGGATCCTGTCGGAGAAAACAAAAGAAAAACAACAAAACAAATCACAATTAATAAGAAAAGACAAAGAGATATAATATTTATAAGAAAAGTAATGGCTTGATTGACGTCTATGCGTCAAGGACAAGCTTCCCATCCAATTTTCTTATAAATTGGCAAACAGGGTCTTTTTTAGTCAGATTCCAGAGACTTAACAATTATCTTTCCTTTTGGAATTGTGTATGTAATTTGCGAATGGCTATATGAACAAATCCACTTGGATGCATCTCAAGAGTTGAAGATATATCATCTAAAGACTCCTTACTCAAGCCATCCCTAATGAATTTAATTTTGTCTTCACGATTATCAGACACCATTCCTAAAGAACGACAACGAGTATTGCAATTCCAGCGTGCACATTTGTAACAAACACCCATTTGCTTAGCTCTACGTTTCTTTGCATATGTGCTTCTTCCAAAACCAGGCAGATATGAAATAAAAGAGTCAGAAGACTCACATGCCAATCGGACTCGTACTTCAATTACCCAACGAATGTCATTAGGAACACCAGGGATTGTTAGTAGTCTCATCCGTTCTAAGCGAGCTTTGTAGACTTTCATCAAAGAATTTTGAGGGAGAGAAGGAAATTGCTTGTGAAGATTTGCGAGAACTTCTTCCATCTTGAAATGACAAAAACTACAAAAAATTAAACACACAAAAATAAAACACACCAGATCACAATATATATACAAAAACTATATGGGTTGCCTCCCTGCTATCGCTAAGTTTAGAGTCATCAGCCAGACTTGACTTCTCGAACGTTAAGCTGGATCTGAAAGTATAACACTTTCTTTTTGTCGCTCAAATGTTCTCCCCAGTATGATTCTCGTCCATGTACAGTGTTGACATGCTTGTTTTTAACCTTGAAAGTTTGGTTGGAATCAGGATCATGTATCTCAACGGCTCTATCTGGTAAAACTTTGGTGATCCCAAATGGACCTGACCACCGTGATTTTGGCTTCCATGGGAAGAATTTCACCCTTGATTTGTTTAACAGTACCTTCTGCCCTGGTTCCAGTTGTATGCGCACTAACTTCTCATTATGTCTTTTCTTGCCATTTTCTTGGACAATTTGGCATCCTCAAAAGGTTGATTGTGAAATTCCTCCAATTCGTTGAGCTGGTGGAACTTTTTCTCTTCTGTTGCTTGTAGTGCAAGAATTGGCTTCTTCAGTACAAAAGACGCTTTATCTTTAGGCTCCACAGAAAATTGACATGTTTTAAGTTTGTCAGTAGAACTTTGCATTGCATTAGAGTTCTGAATGGTACTGTGTATCACATCAAGTTTGAAACATTCCTCATTCTTTTCATCATCTGGGAAATTCATGGCCTTGAAAACATTGAATGTTACTTCTTGGTCCTGTATCCTCATGGTTAGTTCTCCTTTTTATACATCAATAATGGTTCGACCTGTAGCCAAGAATGGTCTCCCAAGGATGATTGGCACGTCTGCGTCTTCCTCCATATCAAGGACAATAAAATATGCTGGGAAAATGAATTTGTCAACCTTAACCAGTACATCCTCAACTACGCCTCTTGGAAATGCGAGAGTTCTATCAGCAAGTTGTAGTGAGACTGAAGTTGGCATTGTTTCTCCAATCTGTAATTTCCTAAAAATAGAAAATGCATCAAGTTAACACTCGCACCTAAATCACACAGAGCCTTACCGAAGTCATGTTCTCCTATGGTGCAAGGAACAGTGAAACTGCCAGGATCTTTCAACTTTGGGGGAAGTTTCCTCTGAATGATAGCGCTGCATTCTTCTGATAATACCACTGTCTCGTAATCTCCCAATCTCCGCTTTCGTGAAAGAATGTCTTTCATGAATTTGGCATAGCTGGGCATTTGTTCCAACGCTTCTGCAAATGGAATGTTGATATGCACTTTTTGAAGATCTCCAGGAACCGAGGAAATTGCTTATCCAATTTGTTCTTCTGAAGACGTTGAGGAAAAGGTGGAGGTGGAATGATCTGTTCTTTTTCCTTTGCTTCTTTTTCTCCATCTGTTACTTTGTTTCTTTTGCAACTTCCTCAGCAGCTGTTTGGCTCCAACATCTTTGTTGATTTCAGTACCGCTTTTTAACATGATGGCATGACATTTCTCATTCCCCATGTTTCTTGGATTTGGCTCTGTGTGCTAGGAAGGGTACCTGGCGGTCTGTAACTCTGAGCATTTGCCAATTGTCCAATTTGATTCTTCAGTGCTTTAATAGAAGTAGATTGACTTTGAATTAATGCTGCTTGGGATTGAAACTAACATCATATCTTGCTGCTTGAGATTGAAAGATAGTATCATATCTTGCTGCTTGAGAGTCGTGTTTTGCTTCTACCATTTTCAAGTAGGTCAACACTTCTGTTATTCCTGGTTCATTTGCCTGCTCCTGGCTTTTGTTCTGTACTGGAATTCAGGTGGTGGATAGTTCTGCTGTTGGCCTGAATTGTTGCTCCATTAAAAATTGGGATGATTCCTCCACCCTGGGTTGTAGGTGTTGGAATATGGATTGTTCCCCTGTCTGTTGAAATTATTGACATAATTCACTGTTTCTTTATGTTGGTTGAAATATTCTGACTCAGGTGCTCCTCCAAATGGTGAACTTGTGGATCCACCATTAACTTTTATGTTAAGAGTTTCCAGATTTTTGCAAATCACATCCAGCTTGGAATTCAGTGCTGTGTTGGCTCCAACTTCATAAATTCCTGTAATTCTTTGGATCATGCTCCTTTCTGTTGGCCATAAAGAATTTTTGTTGGCCATTTCTTCGATTAGGTCCCAGGCTTCATCTTCTCCTTTTTCCATTAAAGCTCCTCCAGCAGCAGCATCGATTGTGGTTCTCATTATTCCAGAAAGTCCCTTATAGAAGTTTAGACTTGAAGCCATTTTGGAATTTCATGGTGAGGACATTTCCGGAGTAAATCTTTGAATCTTTCCCAAGCTTCGCAGAGGGATTCCGAATCTTGTTGTAGAAAGGATGTGATGTCATTCCTCAGCTTTCCGGTTCTGGATGGTGGAAAATACTTTGCAAGGAATTTGGTGGCTAAAGTGTTCCAAGTTGTGATGGAACCTGCTGGTAGTGAATGTAGAAGTTTTTGCTCTGTCCTTCAAGGAATATGGAAAAACTCACAGTCTCATTGCTTCTTCTGATGCTCTGTTGTAGTTGAAAGTGCCGCAAACTTCCAGGAAGTTACTGATGTGGGCATTAGGATCTTCAGTTGCATTCCCCCTGAATTGAACTGACTTCTGAATCATTTGAATGCATGTTTTGATGTCACACGCATTTGCTGGTAAGGGAGGAAGTACAATACAGGAAATGAGTCTATCAACCATCGGAATGGTTCTGTCTCGATTGGGAATCGGTGGTGCAACCTCCAACGGTTCAGGTTCAATGTTGACTAAAGCTTCTTGGCCTTCTCGCCTTTCCCTTCTCAACTGTCTGATGGTTCTTTCAATTTCCAGGTCAAGCGGTCGGAGTTCAAAGCTTCTGGTTTGTCTCATGAAGTTTCTGAGAACCTAAAAAACAAGAAAACAAAAACAATAAGTAAAAAGAAATTAGATATAAGTAACGTATCTAACCCCTAAACTAATAGTAAAAGATAAATAAGCCCCCGGCAACGGCTCCAAAAACTTGATCGGCATAAACACACACGTATAACGCAAGCGCACGTATCGTTAAAGTAGTATAAAAATATCGATCCCACGAAGACTTAATATCTAATCTATTAATTTTATGAGGTCAATGATTACTAGTATCTAACAGGTTGTTTGATTGATTTGAAATGGTGACGATTCTAAATTTAAAAACAAGTAAATAAAATGTTCGAAAGTAGGTTTTAAGAAAATTCAATATTAAAAACTATCTAGGGTTGTGATTTCTTCCAATATCATTTTAAAGATGAAGTGGTTATCTTAAAGTTGGGTAATATATTGATTTATTAACCTGTAACACTAAATTATGTGTAAGCCTCTATCAATGGTCAGACACAAATACCCAGTTTAACCCAATTGAACCATATGTCTATGTCAACCAAATTATCTGGATTCATTAAGTTTAAGTTGCAATTATGGCTAGCCCGCCCGACAGGTATATGTCTATCATGTAAGGAAATCTATTAAATGGTTATCTATCCTCAAGGAAGATCGTGGACTATTGAGTCTAAGGTCTTAAACTTAAAATCCCTATGTCTAGTTCATATTAAGTTTCCCAGTTCAATTTTATTAATGGCCAGTTAATGAAAAAGCATTAAGATTAAGACTGAATAAATAAATCTTTATATTACCCAAGCTATAATCTAACCTCTTATAAACCGGTGATATTGGATTTCATCACAACCCCAGATAACTGGCTTAGTTACGACACATATTTACGGGTAGTAAAAAAAACTTAAATAAAATAAAAGACATAAAGTAAAATACTGAAAATTAAATGCTGAAAAGTAAATGCTGAAAGTAAATTACTGAAAAGTAAATGCTGAAAGTAAATTGCTGAAAGTAAATTGCTGAAGTAAATGCTGAAAGTAAATGGCTGAAAGTAAATGCTGAAAGTAATTGCTCAAAATTAAAGAAAGAAAAGTATTGTGCGTAAAAGTAAATTACGTAAAGTAAAAACTGAAAAATAAAGAAAAGAAAGTGCGAAAGCGGAAATTAATTACTGAAAGCTATAAATAAACAAACAGGATTCAATCTTCTTATTTATTCTTTAGGAATTTCAAAGAAGAAAGTATGAATTTTACAAATGAAATGGCTTGGTATTTATAGGCAAAATTTTGCCTCTATCAAATCATCCACCAATCAATTATTAAATGCTCCACTAATTACTCCACTAATTGCTCCACCAAATCCATTATTAATTGCTCCACTAATTTCTTATCATGTTTGGTGATGATTTGATAATTTTAATTATTTATTTATTAATTTATTTTTTTGCTTTGAAAATGATTGAAAGTGACTTTAATAATTACACACAACACACTTCTGGATGGTTCATCAATTTCGGGCATGAACTCTTTAGAATTAGAAATTATTTTGTCTTTCAAAGCTGTAGAACTTTAAGTCTTCTTTAATCTAGAACTTGAATCAGCTCAATCCGATATCGGAGTAAAACTTTATGCCCAAATTACGACAGATGCACAAAACTGGAATTTCCAAAACCGCACTTCGTTAAAACGCCCTTTCAAGTTTCCAATCTCCAAAATTATATGTCAAGTCCAATTTTTGCCCTTATTTGACCCAATTAATATGACAAATAACATTCATACAAGCATGCAATTAAGGAAAGACAATTAAGCGCATGACGGAATTAGATACCTAAAGCGGTACTACAAATGCATAAGGTAAAAAAAAGACAACTATATGCTAAAATAGACATGTCGTGACGTGATGAAAAGGACGCAGTGCAGTGGGTGTGCGTTCATGCAGCGTTTGAGAATGCGTTCGAACGGTAAACAGAAGGTTCGCATTCGTATAGTGTTCGAGAACGCGTTTGAACGGAACCAGACCTGATGCATGATGAAACCAAGAAAATGCGTGCACGTTCGCGTAGCGTTCGAGAACGCGTTTGAACGGTAAATATAAGGTTCGCATTCGTACAGCATTCGAGGATGTGTTCGAACGGAACCAGACCTGATGCATGAATAAAATAAGAAACTACATGGACATTCGCGTAGCGTTCGAGAACGCGTTTGAACGGTAAATAGAAGTTTCGCGTTCGTGTGGCGTTCGAACGGAACCAGACCTGATGCATGCAACACATACATAAACAAACAAATCCATAATGTAAGACCTCGCGTATCCAATTGAAATAATCTCGCATCCAATTGAACATACACTATCCGGCGCGGCAAAGCATTGTGGTAAAGGATTTTAACCTCTCAAAATAGAGGACCTTTAATCGCACTTACTAAGCCCATGCGAAAACAACACAATACATATATAAAGAAGTAAAGACAACGATATCGGACTTCATGTATTCGATTGAACATATCTTACATTCAACCGAATATACATCAACCGGCACGGCAAAGCATCGTGGTAAATGATTTTAACCCCTCAGAATATGGGACCTTTAATCCAACTTACTAAGCCCATGCGCTCGATCATGTCATGCATATAAAAATAAAGACAGTAACATCAGACTTCGTATACCCGATTGAACACATCTTACACATTCAACCGAATACATCGATCGGCGCGGCAAAACATCATGGTAAAGGATTTTAACCCCTCCGAATAGGGGACCTTTAATCCAACTTACTAAGCCCATGCGCTTGATCACATCGTTACATAAACAAATAACATGCGGAAGTCAGGTAACGAATGACAAACAAATCAAAACAACATAAATAAAATGCGCCGTTTACTCAAGTGGTACATGGAGTTGTATCCTGAGTAAGATCATATACTACCGTCCATTCGGAATCGGCTATGAAATTTATGTCTGGGTTTCCATCCTATATATCGCAAGAGGCGATACATTTTTCATTTTATTCAAGGGCCACAACAATACATCATTTTAATATAGTAATCATGCAAAACAAACTCAATAAATAATAAAGATAAAACTGAAAACAAGTGTGAAAAATACCCTCAGGTCTAACCTTTTTTGCCGACTTTTAGACTTATGTTGCACGGAGATCGGAAGGGTTAAAGCTCCTCAACTTCTCCGGTTCACTGGTTTAGCGTCTTAGCTCACTCTTTTGCTGTTTTGCTTGCTGTTTGACCTCTGTTTTGCTGTCGTTTGACCTCCGTTTTGCTGTTGTTTTCTCTGTATTCTCTTCTTACTGTTTCAGGTCTTTAAAGCTACTGTTTTTGCATTTTTTAGGGGTGTAAGGGCTGTATTTTTTGGATGTTTAAGGAGGCTAAGGGTGCAGTTTTTTATGTTACTGTTTTAAGGATTTTAGGGACTGTTTTAAGGTATTTTTCGGTGATATGGCTGCAGTTTTTTTGGGGCTGCTGTTTCAGTTTTTTAGTGGACTGTTTTGAACATTTATTTTCGGTGAAGTGAGGGTGGAGATGAAGAGAATTGTTTGTGTTGCTTCTTCTTGCTGTATGCATAAGAGTGCTAGGGTTTCTTGGGCATGTATGGGCGTGAATTGTGAGAGATTGGAGAGGGGATTGGCTTTGGTTTTGGGTTGTTTATATAGACAAGGGCTAGGGCTTCCCCTTGTCTCACAAGGAATAGATTAGATTTTGTGTCAAACAAGGAAAGGATTTGATTGATTGGGGGGACAAATTTTGGTGAATTAGGAAGATTGAATATTTGATTTATCTTGTTTAGGCATGATATTGGTTAAGTAAGGTACATAATATTTGTGATTTATCTTAATTAGGTATGATTTAATTTAATGTTTTCTTTAATTTAGTATATAATATTTTGGATTAGGAAGTTACAATATTTTAATTTGGTATAATTATATTTTATGTCTTATTTAATTTTGTAAATGACTTAATTAATATTTTATTTAGTTAATATTTAATTTAATTAATATTTAATTTAATTTGGGTGTATTTTAGAGGCCATGGGCGTGTGGGCCTAGGTGGGTGTTGGCGTGGGCTTTGTCTTGGTAAGCTAGGTGTTGTGTTGGTTTGGTGAGTGGGTTTGGGCCAAGAGTGCTTTAAACGGAGGTCCAACAAGTGAGTCTGACGCCAAACAAGTGAATAAAAATCTAATGAAACACCGATTCCCTTCCGACGACCGTTTCCCACAATATCCTTAACTAAAAAGTTGGGGCCTCCAACTGAGACTCATCATCAGGTTTCACATGAAAAAATGTAATGCCTACAGTCGCCCCCACTTTGATGGGACTTGTGCAGTGTGTGACTTTGAACAATCCTATCAAAGTTATGCAATGCATTTTCACTTCCCTGGCTCGTCTGCTGCCTCGAGCTGAGTTGGTGATGCAGTGGACCTCGATCCTGGGACGCATCCCAATAACTGCAACCGACAACGGGGGCATCTCGACCTTGGGACACATCCCGATACCGCTGGAAATGAGGGCCTCGCCCTCGAACAGATGATATAGTGGGCCCTCGACCCTGGGACGCATCCCAGAATTACAACTGATGATGCAGTGGTCCCTCGACCCTGGGACGCATCTCGGAACTGCAACTGACAATAGGGGCGCCTCGACCCTGGGACGCATCCCAAAAATGCTGACGATGTGGGCCTCGCCCTCAAGCTGACATGGGCCTCGCCCCAAAGCTGATATGGGCCTCGCCCCCGAGCTGACATGGTGTAGGGCCTCGCCCCCGAGTCGATATGGGCCTCGCCTCCTGGGACTTATCCCCGAAACTGAAGCTGCGCTGACGCTGCTTGGCTCATTTCTGCCGCTTTATCCTTTCTTCGAACCTGCGAACACAAAACAAAAACAAACACGAAGAGAATGCAATGTTACGTGTATGCATGAATGATTTTCTTATTCCGTTGGGTTAGGTCTTCTGCCAATTTCCTTGGTGACTGCTCGGTCTTCTCCCCCTCAGGAAAAGTACTGCTTCAATCTGTCTACGTTGATCGGCTCGGTGTACTCGTTGCCTTCCAAGTCTGATAGCCTCACTGCTCTATTTCCCATTACTTTCTGCACTATGTAAGGCCCTTCCCAGTTAGGTCTGAACTTTCCTCTTGGATCTGTCATCGACGGCTTTGATTGCTTAAGTACCAAATCACTCTTTCTGATCTTGGTGGGGCGTACTTTCTTGTTGAATGCTCGGGCTAGTCTCTTCTGATACAACATGATGTGATACAAAGACTTCGTTCTCTTCTCATCCAACAGTGCTAACTGATCAAACCTCTGTGCGGCCCACTCTTGTTCTGGTAATTCTGCCTCTGCTAAACCCTCATAGACTATATTTCCACTTCTACTGGTAATACTACTTCCATTCCATAGACCAAAGAGTAAGGTGTTGCCCAAGTTGCTGTTCTTACTGATGTTCTGTAACCCCACAAAGCATATGGTAGTTTCTCGGCCCAATCTCTGCAGTTTTCTGTCCTCTTGGCTAAAATCATCTTTATAGTCTTGTTGGCTGCCTCAACTGCCCCATTTGCCTATGGTCTGTACGGTGATGACTTGTGGTGGCCTATCCCGTATTTCTGTAATATTGCCTTCGTCTCTCCTTGAAACTGAACTCTGTTGTCTGTCACTACATGATGCGGCATACCATACCGACAAATGAGGTTCCGAGCTATAAACGTTTCCATTTGTTTTGCTGTAACATTGCGGAATGATTCGGCTTCCACCCACTTCGAGAAGTAATCTACTGCCACTACTATGAAGCGATGCCCATTCGATGCATTCGGTCGAATTTCTCCAATCATATCAATTCCCCATACTGAGAAAGGGCACGGCTCTGACAACCCCGTGCAACTCTATGTTCGGCAAGTGATTCAAATTACCGTGTGCTTGACAATCATGACAGTGCTTTACCATCTTCGCGCAGTTTTTTTCCATGGTTGATCAATAAAAACCTTGTCTCACTATCTTGCGGGACAGATTCAACACGTTCATGTGCGGACCACATACCCCGGCGTGTACTTCTTCCATTACATGCTGAGCTTCTTTTTTTCTCAAACACTTCAACTGAATACCGTTTGCTTGCCTCTTGTACAGTTCCCCTTTCAAAATCACATATTGGGAAGCTAACTTCTGAATGACTATTCTGTCTTTTCTGCCTGCTCCCTATGGGAGTTCCCTATGTTCCAGATACCTCTGAATGTCATAATACCAAGGTTTACCGTCATCGACCTCTATTTCCAGAATTCTCTCTATCTCATAAATAGGTCTTCTTGCTGTTGTCAGTATCAGCGGTCTCATCACTAATTTTCTGGATTTTCCCAAGTCGCTGCAAGTGTAGCCAATGCATCTGTCATCTGATTCTCTTCTCTTGGCAAGTGCTGAAACTTACAATCGGGGATAACCTGTGCCAATTTCTGAGGTAAAAAGGTAAGGTTTCAACCGTTCTTCTTTCAATTCCCATTCTCCTCGCATCTGCTGGACTACCAACATAGAATCTCCGTAGACTTCCACATTCTTGGCCTTCAAGGCTATCAATGCAGTCAAACCAAAAGCACATGCTTCATACTCGGCCATGTTGTTGGTTACTCTGAATGTCAACCTTTTGGCCAAAGGCAAGGTCTCTCCTTCGGGGGTCACTATCACAATCCCAATTCCGACTCCCTTGTAATTCACTGCTCCGTCAAAATACATTTTCCATCTCTGAACTGTTACCGCTTGGATCTCTTCATCTGGAAATTCAAACTTATACTGATCCCCTTCAATAGGTTGTAACGCCAGAATCTCTGCTACTGCTACTGCTCGCCCCTTGATCACTTTGGTGGTGAGATACTCAATGTCGAACTATGTCAGCAATACTAACCATCTGCCCAATTTCCCCACAAGCGAATGCACTGAATGCAGATATTTCAGAGGATTCTCCTTTGCCACTACCTGGATCTTGTAAGACTGGAAATAATGCCGCATTTTTCTGGAAGCCCATACCACTGCAAGATAGATCTTCTATACTTCTTGATAACGAGCCTCATACGGGAGCTTCTTCTTACTCAGATAGTAAACTGCATGTTCTATCCCTGTCTCATCTGCCTGTACCATCATTGCCCCCAGTGCTTTTGATTCAATGGCCAAATACAATATCAAAGGTCTGCCCAACCTCGGAGGTTTCAACACATGAGGCTTTACCAAGTATTCTCGGATCTTGTCGAAAGCTGACTGACACTGCTCATTCCACTTTATCGGCTGATCTTTTCTCAACAGTTTGAAGATAGGCTCACACATTGACGTCAACTTGGCGATGAACCGACTGATGTACTGAATCTTCCCCATGAATGCTCTGACTTCCTTCTCAGTCTTCAGTGCTGGCATCTCTGTGATTGCTTTGATATTTTCAGAGTCTACCTCAATTCCTCCCATTCCCACTGTATGCCCCCCAGCCTTTCCTGACTTACCCCAAACATACATTTCTTGGGGTTCAGCCGTAGGTTGTACTTGTCAACTCTCTGAAGGAACCTCTCCAGTGCTTCTATATGCCCAATTCATGTCTCTGATTTCACCATCATGTCATCCACATACACTTCAATCTCTTTGTGCATCAGATCGTGGAACAATGTAGTGGCCATCCGCTGATACGTAGCTCCCGCATTCTTGAGCCCAAACGGCATTACCCTGTAACAATAAGTACCCCACTCGGTAACAAAGGCAGTCTTGTGCTTATCTTCCTCAGCCAAGAGCACCTGATTGTAACCTGAAAACCCGTCTGCAAATGAATACATAGCAATAGAGCCGCACTATCAACCAGAACATCTATGTGCGGTAGAGGAAAATCATCTTTCGGCAAGCCTTGTTGAGATCTCTGTAATCCACACACATTCTGACTTTCCCGTCTTTCTTCGGCAATGGCACTATATTAGCCAACCACTCAGGATACTTTACTACTTCCAGGAACCCCACATCTATCTGTTTCTTAACTTCCTCTCTGACTTTCTCAGCCCATTCTGGTCTCATCCGTCGGAGTTTCTGTTTTACTGGCCCTTTTCGGATAAGTTGGTATTGTGTGTTGGGCAATGTTTCTGTCTACCCAGGCATGTCCTCATAGGACCAAGCAAATACTTTGGCATATATGCCCAATAATTCTTCTAATTTATCCCTATCTTCGGAGGTAACTTCACTTGCAATCAGAATTTCCTTGGGGTTCTCAAGTGTACCCAAGTTAAATGCAGTAGTTCTGGCCGAACTGATATCAAATATGCTTGATTCGTGCAGAGTAAATGGGAATGACTCAGGCAAGTAAGCAAAAGAAATGTCTTTATTATTGGATAATGCGGAAGTACATTCAAACAAATCAGGAAGGTAAATGTCTTCATCATCTATAGACACTTCTTCCTCTGCAACCAGGTTTTCCTCAGGCTTTTTGTCCTCTCCCAAAGTCAGGCTCTCCAACTTCATCAATTCTTCTTCCCAATTCTCTGCTTCCACAGTTTCTTTAGTCAGCAGTTTCTCACCCAACAAATCCTGGAAGATCTCAAATCCAGGCACCACAATCCCATTAACTTCTATCGGTTCGGGCTCACTTGATACCCTGAAGCCTTCACAAAGTCACTCCATCTCCATCATTTCAGCCATTTCTTTTTAACCTTCGGCTTTTCTTCATCAGATGTGTATCCCAAACCCTTCCGAGTAGTCTGTCCTCTGAAATCTGGCAATTTTGAACCTTCACCCGGTTCAAACTTCATTTTTTTTCATGATCCTAGCCACCCTAGGATCCACCCATTCCTCAAAAGTTGCTGACACCTGAAACCTCGTGAAAGGTTGTATCTCCAAGGCAGCCACATCATTATCTATCTCACCTCGGATGGTAACAATATCTCCCTCATACGGGAACTTAATCATCTGATGCAAAGTGGAAGGCACACCCCCAAGTTTGTGAAACCAAGGCCTTCCTAACAACAAGGCAAAAGTGGCTGGGATGTCCAGCACTGTAAACTCAACTCCGTCCTCAATAGGACCAACCTTGACCGCTGCTACAAATGTACCCTCAACTCCTCGCTTACTGTCATCATAAGCTTTGATGGTCATACTGGAGGGGTCCAAATCTGTTGCTTTCATACCCAGCTTTGCCAAAATCTTCAACGGGCATACATTGATGGATGAGCCATCATCCACCATCACACAAGAGGTCCTTTTACCCCTCACTTCAGCTCTGATAAACAAAGGTCTATTATGATTTATCCCCTCAGCTGGGAGTTCTTCCTCAGAAAAAGTGATTATCTGCAAAGACTCCTTTCGCACTGACCCAACAAACATTGCGGGGTTGGCATCTTCCGTCACCACTATCTTGCTTAAGGCCTCAACCATGGCCTGCCTGTGCTCCTGAGATGCACACAACAAATCCCATATACTCACTTGCACTCGGGTTTTCCTCAACTGCTGTAGCACTACATCTCCTTCGGCACTTTCTGTATTCTCAGCCACTTCTCTACCCTCTGATAACACTCATTTACCTTTATCAGTCAAATCATTGTAGAAACGCCCGCTGCGTGTCATACCCCTCACTTCTTCTTCATCACTACTAGAGAAGTCTGCCCAGAAACTCTTCCCATGTTCGGTTTCATCTTCGCTGTTACTATCCCAAATCCCAAGGCAAACGGCTTGGAGGTCAAAGGACTTGAGGACAAGGTTCTCGGGTAGGCTTTTATCATATAGGTTGGGGGCGGGACAAAGTGGTAATTTGGAAAAGGGTTCTGGTGTGTGTTGGGGCTTTCTGTTTCAGGTCGGGTATCTTTTTTGAGTCTATCAGGTCCTGGATTTCATGGCAGAGTCGGGCGCAATTGTCGGTGTCATGGCTCTTCTGTTGGTGAAAGTAACAGTAAAGGTTTAGGTTATAATGTGATGGTGGGGGATTGGGTAATGGTTTGGCTTCCAAGGGTTTGAAGAGTCATTGCCTCTTCAATTTCTCTAGTACCTTTGACAGGGGTCTTCCCAAATTGAAATATTTCCGGTTCCGGATGGCAGCAACTTCCGCAGAAACAGGTTTAGTACCTAATGTCCCCCCAATAGGCCTCCTACTTAAGCCATAAAACTTTCTGTTTTCCGCCTCTTCCTCTTCAATGTCCATGACAGTTTCCCTCAACTGCCGAAATTCTGTAATCATGGAGGTCATCCTCCTCAACTTGCTGTAAATGGAAGGCTTGGTGCCCTTGATAATCATTTTAATATGGTCCTTCTCCGAGGGCCTAGTCTGTATTTTCAACAACTGACCTCTCTATCGGTCCACATACTCCTTAAAACTCTCCTCCGATTTTTGCTTAACATTCTCTAGATCGCGGAGTGACAGATCGATCTCTAGGTCAGTGACATACTACTTCAAGAAGGCATCAGCCAACTCCCTCCAATCTTCTTTCACTTTCTTCTCGAAACTGTGGTACCACACCACGGGAGCTCCCTCGAGCGACATTCCAAACATCTTCTGCACTTGGCGCTGAGATAGGCCAACTGAACTCATGACTGATACATATTGATGGAGATGCACCCTTGGATCCCCATTCCCATTAAACTTAGCCATATCAGACATCTTGAACTGTGCCGGCAACTGCTCTTCGAAAGTCAGCGTCTCATAATCCAGCAAATCCTCATTCTTACCCCTCATCATGCGGGTAACCGTCTCAACTTGATCCCGGAGTTTCTGTAATTCTGCCTGAGACCCAGATACTCTACCTGCTGCATACTCTACCATATCATCATCAAAAGTGGGGATATCCTCCCCCATCTATTCGGAGGCTCCTCTAGCCTCACATCCCCAGAACTACCCCCAGCACGAGATCCAGCTATACCAGCCACAGCAGTAGTCAGGGCTTGCAACTGTTCAGTGATTTTGGCGAGACCGTTCTCTAACTGATCCATACGGGATACCTCGTTATCGGATTCATTCATGCTTGTTACTTTTCTTTTAGTGCCTTGTCTCTTCTCTTCTCTAACCCAAACGGTATATATGATGTCTTTTTGAGACATAGAGGGTGTTAACATGATGTATGTATATATGAGGTGCATGAGATGCATGTAACATATAGAACATACTAAATCGATTAAAATTTTCATACAAATCGGCCTATTATCATTTTAGAAGCTTTTGAGCTAACCGTCATAGGAGTGAACTCGTCCCAGTTTAAATGGCCCAACGAGTTCACATCTCATGGCAAGAAGTCCAACTAAATCCAAATGGTAATGTTCCGAACACAAGCACAAAATGGCCCATCGATATTTAAAAGCCTTTGGCCCAATCGTCATAAGATACGTTCTTGTCCCAGTTTAAATGGCCCAACAAGCCCACATCCCATGACAAATGGTCCAAATGGATCCAAACGACGATGTTCCCAAACACAAGCATAAAAGAAAGGTAATGCAAACATAAAATAATAATTTCTATAGAGTGGCCCATCGATATTTCAGATGCTTTTGGCCCAATTGTCATAGGATATGAACTCGTCCCAGTTTAAATGGCCCAACAAGCCCATATCCCATGATAAAAGGTCCGAATGGATCCAAATGACAATGTTCCCAAACACAAGCATATAAAAATAACTTCTACAGAGTGGCCCATCAACATTTCAGAAGCTTTTGGCCCAATCATCATAGGATACGAACTCGTCCCAGTTTAAATAGCCCAACAAGTTCGCATTTCTGACAAGAAATCCAACTACATCCAAATGAGGATGGTCCACAAGCACAAGGAAATAGTTGTTATAGGCCATATGACCCCGGTCTACTTGTGGGTTTGCAGAAGTGTAGACAAAGACTCTCGCTGGCGAAGGATTACCCACAACTAGGTCTCCCCACTCAAGGGTTCGAGCGACCAAGTGAGCGCACCTTTTTTATACCTTACAGTACATGCCAACGAGTTATGGTGTGTGACTGACTGTCAAATGGATTTCCCGTTGTTGATTCCCCAGAGGGAGGGTGGAGCGAGGCTATCTTAAGTACCCTAGCCTCTTAGGCTCGTATAACTTGGTGACAGGAATAAACAATTAGTCTTCCAAATTAGTCCATCACAATAGGCCACAAGTAAGTGATTGTCTAGGTGCCTTCACAGATTTTCCTTATAGAAAGGTAGTGAATGAGGGAAGACACCAAACCATTACCTAGCCTTAAAAGTGCCTTTGATTAAACCCCTTTTAACCCACAGTAAACACAGTTAATTAAAGCACAAATCATAATATTACAAGACATTATTTCGGGGCCGATTCTCTATCCCCAGTGGAGTCGCCAGACTGTGGGACACAGAAACTGGGCGACGCATGCTGTTCTAGGCTCGCGGCCTAGTTGGGAGTACGGAGTAGCCCGTGGGGGACTAAACCGGAGAGTGATGGAGTCGCCACCCGGTGTGAACCGAGAAAATGAGATTTAAGGCCGCACTCACCCCTCGCAAGGGAAGACCTCAAACCGTTGGATTCGGAATGGTCACTTACTTATGCCACTTGTAATAACATGATTTGTGCAATAATCTAACCAAGCCTAAGCAACATATTTCCAAGGATGATTTACCCCTAAGTTCACATGCATATATCAACAAGTTCATCTAAATTTACATGTAACACATATCCGAATTTGCATACAGCCTATTTGCATGTAATCTATGTCTCAATTAGCATATAGATAAATTGACATACGGAAAGCATACAATTTCAAATTGGTAGACACGGAAGCGCAAACAAATAACATTCATACAAGCATGCATATTAAGGAAAGACAATTAAGCACATGACGGAATTAGATACCTAAAGCGGTACTACAAATGCATAAGGTAAAAAAAAGACAACTATATGCTAAAATAGACATGTCGTGACGTGATGAAAATGACTCAGTGCAGTGGGTGTGCGTTCGTTCAGCATTTGAGAACGCGTTCGAACGGTAAACAGAAGGTTCATGTTCGTATAGCGTTCGAGAACGCGTTCGAACGGAACCAGACCCGATGCATGATGAAACCAAGAAAATACGTGCACATTCACGTAGCATTCGAGAACGCGTTCGAACGGTAAACAGAAGGTTAGTGTTCGTACAGCGTTCGAGGATGTGTTCGAATGGAACCAGACCTGATGCATGAATAAACTAAGAAACTACGTGGGCGTTCGCGTAGCGTTCGAGAACGTGTTTGAACGGTAAACAGAAGGTTTGCGTTCGTGTGGCGTTCGAGAACGCGTTTGAACGGAACCAGACCTGATGCATGCAACACATACATAAATAAACAAATCCACAATGTAAGACCTCACATATCCAATTGAACTATCTCGCATCCAATTGAACATACACTATCTGGCGCAGCAAAGCATTGTGGTAAAAGATTTTAACCTCTCAAAATAGAGGACCTTTAATCGCACTTACTAAGCCCATGCGCAAACAACACAATACATATATAAAGAAGTAAAGACAACGATATCGGACTTCATGTATCCGATTGAACATATCTTACATTCAACCAATATACATCAACCGGCGCAGCAAAGCATCGTGGTAAAGGATTTTAACCCCTCAGAATAGGGGACCTTTAATCCAACTTACTAAGCCCATACGCACGATCACGTCATGCATATAAAAATAAAGACAGTAATATCAGACTTCGTATTCCCGATTGAACACATCTTACATTCAACCGAATATACATCGATCGGCGCGGTAAAGCATCGTGGTAAAGGATTTTAACCCCTCAGAATAGGGGACCTTTAATCCAACTTACTAAGCCCATGCGCTCGATCACATTGTTACATAAACAAATAACATGTGGAAGTCAAGTAACGAATGACAAACAAATCAAAACAACATAAAACAAAATATGCGTCGTTTACTCAAGTGGTACGTGGAGTTGTATCCCGAGTACAGATCATACTACCGTCCATTCGGAATCGGCTATGAAATTTATGTCCGGGTTTCCATCCTATATACCACGAGAGGCGACACATTTTGTATTTTATTCAAGGGCCACAAAATACATCATTTTAATATAGTAATCATGCGAACAAAACTCAATAAATAATAAAGATAAAACTGAAAACAATTGTGAAAAATACCCTCAGGTCTAACCTTTTTTGCCGACTTTCAGACTTACGTTGCACGGAGATCGGAAGGGTTAAAGCTCCTCAACTTCTCCGGTTCACTGGTTTAGCGTCTTAGCTCACTGTTTTGCTGTTTTGCTTGCTGTTTGACCTCCATTTTGCTGCCATTTGACCTCCGTTTTGCTGCTGTTTTCTCTGTATTCTCTGCTTACTATTTCAGGTCTTTAAAACTACTATTTTTGCATTTTTTAGGGGTCTAAGGGCTGTATTTTTCGGTTGTTTAAGGAGGCTAAGGGTGCATTTTTTATGTTACTGTTTTAAGGATTTTAGGACTGTTTTAAGGTGTTTTTTTCGGTGATATGGCTGTAGTTTTTGGGGCTGCTGTTTCGGTGTTTTAGTGGACTGTTTTGAAGGTTTATTTTCGGTGAAGTGAGGGTGGAGATGAAGAGAATTGTTTGTGTTGCTTCTTGTTGTTGTATGCGTAAGAGTGCTAGGGTTTCTTGGGCATGTATGGGCGTGAATTGTGAGAGATTGGAGAGGGGGTTGGCTTTGGTTTTGGGTTGTTTATATAGATAAGGGCTAGGGCTTCCCCTTGTCTCACAAGGAATAGATTGGATTTGGTGTCAAACAAGGAAAGGATTTGATTGATTGGGGGGATAAATTTTGGTGAATTAGGAAGGTTGAATATTTGATTTATCTTGTTTAGGCATGATATTGGTTAAGTAAGGTATATAATTTTTTTGATTTATCTTAATTAGGTATGATTTAATTTAATGTTTTCTTTAATTTAGTATATAATATTTTGGATTAGGAAGTTAAATTATTTTAATTTGGTATAATTATATTTTATGTCTTATTTAATTTGGTAAATGACTTAATTAATATTTTATTTAGTTAATATTTAATTTAATTAATATTTAATTTAATTTGGGTGTATTTTAGAGGCCATGGGCGTGTGGGCCTAGGTGGGTGTGGGCGTGGGCTTTGTCTTGGTAAGCTAGGTGTTGTGTTGGTTTGGTGAGTGGGTTTGGGCCAAGAGTGCTTTAAACGAAGGTCCAACAAGTGAGCCTGACGCTAAACAAGTGAATAAAAATCTAATGAAACACCGATTCCCTTCCGACAATCGTTTCCCGCAATATCCTTAACTAAAAAGGTAGTGCCTCCAACTGAGACTCATCATCGGGTTTCACATGAAAAGATGCAATGCCTACATGTGCCTTTACGACTTAGATTCCAAATCTAATCTAAATGGGTCTCAAAGCCCAATTAACATCCAATGTTGTTTAATTAAAGTCCAATGGGCTTTCAATTAATTTCTTAAGGCATGGACTTTGGTCAATATGGATCAAACCCAAATACCAAAGCCCAATCAAGGAATCACCATATTTGCCAAGAAACCAATTTAGGCCCAATTAAACATTAAAAGGCCCATTAGTTATATTTGGACTTAATGGAATGGTTTAGGCCCAATTTGATTTGGCCCAATTTGGATCCAATCCAATTGACCTAAACCAACTTGGCGCAACCAAGCCCATTAGGCCCAAATACAACATTATAAGCCCAATTCTAAATCAAGCCCAATTAATTAAATTCTAATTTTCCAAATTTCAAAAATTCAATTAATTAAAGTGTATTACATCAATTAATTATCTAAATTAACATTTCCAAAATATCAATTTAATCAATTAATCATGTATTAATTTGTTCAACTCATGTCCAAAATTTTGAAACAAAAAATCATCTCATTTCATGCTCCATAGGTCACAGCATTTTAGGGTTTATATACGTTCGATTCCGATTTCAATCCGATTGAATCTCAAATCAAGATAACCATGTTTTTCAACTCATACAATGATCAAAAACAAAAATACCATGACTATATTAGGGCATATACATTCGGCCAAGCCAACATTTTGGGCAAAAATTGATCCAATTAATTATTCATAAAATTGATCAGATATAACTCCAAGTTATCCATATACAAGCATGCTCAAACAAACAATTTGGTTAAATCATGCTCAAATCCAATTTACCCAAATTTTACCCTAATCTTTTTCATGCTCAAATTAGGCTCCATGATACCATTGTTGGTTTCTAAGGCATTCCCAATATCATATTTAAGCATAAAACATGTGAATACATAAAGAAGTATGGCAAAATCATACTTACAATGAACGGATTATGGAAGTATTGATAACAAAAAAATTTCCTTGTAGAAGTCCTCCAAGATTTCGGCCAAGGTGTCCTTTGAATGTAATCTCCAAGCTCCAAGCTTTGATGGTGATTCCAAGCTCAAAGGTTGGTTTCCCTATCACCTAAGTATGATTCTTCAAGTGTTAGCTTTGGAAAAAATTGCAACAAAATTTTCCCTAAAATGCTTGTGTGGTTCCGCCAAGAGAGGGAGGAGAGGAAGAGAGAGCTTAATACAAAAGTCTCACAAAAATTGGTATATGCTTTTCCAAAAAGCATAAATCAATTTGGAGGGAAAATGGCATTCAATGCATCTATCTACCACCATCATGAATAGTGACTGGTTGTCAATCACAAAAAGGTGACATAACTTTCATCACTAAAGTGACAAGCGATGTGACGTGCGATGTGACTTGTGGGCCGTACTTTAATTCAAAACTTGAGTGGGCCCGCAAACACTCACGGGCTCGGGTTCGCTAATTCCGAATTAACAAACTTTCCGTTGCGACGTAATTAAATCAAATTTAATTAAATAATTATGCATAGCAAAATTACTATTCACGTCGCTCGCGAATTAATTCTAAATTAATTCGTTTGCCAGATTTAAAATCCAATTTTAATTCCGCGTCGAAATCTAATTTCGTTTAATATATCGAATATATTATTTCATCGATTAATTCCAAATTAATCGTTCTCTCTCTTCAAATAGTATTTTATCCTAGATAAAATCTCTCCGCAATTAATGCTAGATTAATTATGCTCGAATCATACGTCATTGGTGAATCTTCGGGAAGCGACCCATGAGATCCCTGGATATATTGGCATTAAATCCGATCGTCAGACTATCCGAATACGTACGTACCTCATACTACATTTTTACCGATTTACGAGACATGGTTGGCTTCTAGCAAAGCACCGTGCCTACCCAATTCTCCATAAATATTCTTACTGGAATATATAATCTATATCAGGCGTAGTATACGTAGTATTGAGTATTACGATCCAATATCTGATGTCACATGCAAGGCCTGGGGCTGGAATAGTGTATGCCCCGTACGAAGCATATATCGGATTACAAGCAACTAGTCTCTTTAATCGGATAATTATGACCTTGTCATATTATCCCGATGGTTGCAACCATTTAGAGTACCAGTTCTGTATTCCTACGTGATCATCATCTCCATATGACTGAAGTGATACTTCCATCTTGACATCACATCCAATACACTACGATTCTCAATAAACCCAGAAGAGGCGTACACAGAACCTGTTAAAGTCCCGGACGACCAAAACCAAAGCGTATTGATAGTCGCAAGTACTAGCGATGCAAGTCTCAGGTTAAGACCAAATACACCTACCCTGATGTGGATTCCCATAGACACATAGTCATACTACCAATGGGATTCTGCGGGGTCTATCCAGAGCGAAGCTGTTTCCGTACCATCGGTAAACACAACCTCCTATCACACTTGCATAAGTATCCAATACTTAAATATATGAGAACTATGTCGTTACGCTTCCATAACAAGCACAATTACAATACTATTCTATTCCGCATTATCGATGTCCAGTCTCGATAATACTACGACTATGGATATTTAATGATTAAACCTTATGGATTAATACTGTCTCATATCTTATAATCCGGAACTAATCATAGGGACTTTTATCATTTATATATTTAAGTAATCAAATTAAAAAATGATAAAATGCAATTTCCATTGCTACATAATTAATTTGTACAAAAACCACAATGTCTTTTACAAATAGTGACGTTATGGGTCATAATTGTCTAACAGATACCCATTAATAGATTTCCTTCCAGGATAGACATATACCTGTCGGATGGGGGTAGCCACAATTGGAACTTAATCTTAATGAATTCAGGTAACTTGGTTGACATAGACATATGATTAATTGAGTTACACTGGGTATTTGCATCTGACCATCGACAGAGGCTTTTGCATAATTTCGTGTTCCAGGTGTAGACAACAGAACCTGGGCGACGCTGTTCTAGGTTCGCGGCCTAGTTGGGAAGTACGAAATAACATGGAGTCGCCACCCGGTGTGAACCGGGACAAAGATTTAAGGTCGCACTCACCCCTCGCAAGGGAAGACCTCAAACCGTTGGGTTCGGAATGGTCCCTTACTTATGTCACTTGTGATGATATAATTTGTGCAATGAACTAACCAAGTCTACTCGATAATCATGCTCAAGGGTACTTAGATCTAAAATGCTTTCATCCAAATAACTCCACGCAATGTAACACAACGAGCATATTGAACCATTAAATCAACATGTATAAATCATTATCCAAACACATCATAAACTAATAACATGCATAAGGAACAACCTAAATATGCTTTAACAAATCAATAACAAACTAAATTAAACCATGCTTTGAATAATAAATAAACGGCCTAGAACTATGACATGCTCAAATACAAATTTGGATGAGACGAGATACATGCATCTTAAGTGGTACGTGGCGTTGTATCCCGAGTACAGACCGCAATACCGTCCATTTGGAATCGGCTACGGAATTTACGTCCAGGTTTCCATCCGATATACCACAAAAGGGAACACACATCCCGCTCATCCAACAATCACATCATGCCTCAAATGACTCTCATGCGATAGTATTCAAATTAAATAAAATAAACGAAAGATAATGAATAAAAGGGTGCCCTCAGGTCTAACCTCTTTTGTCGTCTAAGAAAGGGCGTTACACGTCCGTTGGAAGGGAGATTGATCCGATGCTTTTCCGATTTGTCTACTCAACATTTTCCCTCGTTGTTTTGATGCTTGGGCTGCTGTTTTAAGTCCGTTTCGCTGCTGTTTCGCTGCACCGTTTCAAGTCACTGTTTTGGTCGTTTAGTGGACTGTTTCGAGTGATTTTGAAGGCTAATGGGGCTGCGGTTTTGAGGGGTTTTTTGGGGGTGTTTATGCAGTTTTTTAGTACAGTTTTGGGGTGATTTTATGACTGTTTTATAGGCTCAACTCACTGCCAAAACTGATCAGAACAGTGAGCTAAGTTGCGGCAGTTCAAGGTGCAGTGATGGGTGTTCTTTAGACTGGTTTGGGCGTTGAATGGGGCTGTGATTGGAGGGGGTATTTGTGCGAATTGAGGGGCTGTAAAAGGTGTTATTTCGGTGTGTTTTTGGGGCTGTGAATGGTGGCTAAGATGCGGCAATGGAGGCTAGAATTTTAAGGCTTGGGCGTGAAGGGTATTGATGAAGGGGGGAAGATGCGGCAATGGAGGGAAATTGATCTTAAAGGTGCGGCAATGGGAGCTTCAATGGGATGCTTGGGCGTGCAATGGAGGCTTAAGAGAGTGCTTTAGGCGTGTGAGAGAGGTATGTGAGCTAGGGTTTGAATGGGTGGTGAGGGCCTCTTTTTATAGGCAAATGAGAGGAGACTTTCCTTATCCGACTAGGAATATGATTTCTATTGATAGTGACATTTATTCTAATTGGTATCTCATAAGGAATAGATCTCCTAATTTAGGATTGTGATTGTATTTGATTAGGAAAGGGATGTGATTTGATTTCTTCTAATTAGGAAAGGATTTGTGTTGATTTTAGCATGTGATAAATGTGATTTTGCCTAATTAGAGGGGATATGGGCGTAAATGGGGCTCCATGGGCGTGTGGGTTTGGTTCTTAGGTAGGCTTGGGTATTTTGTGTTTGGTTTAGGTTTGGTAAGTGGTCTATGGGGTTTTGGGCCTAAGGTAAGCTTTGAAACGGAAGTCCAACAAACAACCGGAGCCAAACAACGAGGTTAAATCCAACAAAAATTCCATTTTCCAACGTCCGTTTTCTGCCACTTTCATGACTAAAGAGGTAGTTGCCTCCATACGAGACTCATCATTGGGCTAATGTGTAAAAATGCAATGCCTACACCAGGTTAATAAACCAATATATTGCATAAACATGAGATAACCACTTCATCTTTAAAAGATATTGGAAGGAATCACAACCCTAGATAGTTTAATAATATTGATTTTACCTTTAATTCACTTTCGTATTATTTTATTTACTTGTGTTAGTTTAAAGTCATCATCCAATCAAACAACCAATCTATTAGATACTTGTAAAAATTTAGCTTCATAAATTAATAGCTTAGGTATTAAGTCCTCGTGGGATCGATACATTTATACTACTTGAACGATACGTTCGCTTGCGTTATACGTGTGTGATCACACCGATCAAGTTTTTGGCGCTGTTGCCGGGGACTTATTTATCTTTCACTATTAATTTTGAGGTTATATACCCTTACCTGTATCTAATTTATTTTTACTCATTATTTCTATTTTCTTGTGTTTCAGGTTCTCGGACACTATATGAGACGAACCAGAAGCTTTAAAATTCGTCCGCTTGACCCAGAGATTGAAAGAACCATCAGACAGTTGAGAATGGAAAGGTGAGAAGACCAAGAAGCACTAATCAACATGGAACCTGAACCTTTGGAAGTTGCACCACCAATTCTCATTCGAGACAGAACTATTCCGGTGGTTGACGGCTTCATTTCCTGTATTATACTTCCTCATTTACCAGTAAATGCATGTGACATCAAAACATGCATTCAGATGATACATCAATCAGTTCAATTTGGGGGGAATGCAACTAAATATCCTAATGCCCACATCAGCAACTTCCTGGAAGTTTGCGGCATTTTCAATTACAACCGAGCGACTGAAGAAGCAATGAGACTGCATGTTTTTCCATATTCCTTGAAAGACAAAGCTAAGGCTTGGCTACATTCACTACCAGCAGGTTCCATCACAACTTCGAACACTCTTGTCACAAAATTTCTTGCAAAGTACTTTCCACCAGCCAGAACTGCAAAGCTGAGGAATGACATTACATCCTTTGTGCAACATGACTCGAAATCCATCTACGAAGCTTGGAAAGGTACAAGGATTTACTCAGAAAATGTCCCCACCATGAGATTGCAAAGTGGCTACAAGTCCAAACTTTCTATAATGGACTTTCTGGACAAATGAGAACCACAATTGATGCTACCGCTAGAGGAGATTTAATGGCAAAAGGAGAAGATCAGGCTTGAGACCTAATTGAAGAAATGGCCAACAATAATTCTTTGTTGCCAAAAAAAAGGAGCATGATCCAATGAATCATAGGAATTTATGAAGTTGGAGCCAACACAGCAGTGAATGCCAAGCTGGATCAAATATGCAAATTCATGGAAACTCTTAGCATGTAAGGCAATATTGGATCCACAAGTTCACTATATGGAGGAACATCATAGGCAAATCAACATGAAGAGACGGTGAATTTTGTCAAAAATTTCAACAGACAGGAGAACAATCCATATTCCAACACTTACAACCCATGGTGGAGGAATCATCCCAATTTCGCATGGAGCAACAATTTAGGGCAAAAGAACGATCGACCACCCGGATTCCAACAGCAAAAAAAAGGTCAGGAGTATGAGAAATAACCATATATAAAAGAATGGATTGCAGATATGTTCAAAAAGCAACAAGCAACATACGATGCTATGTTTCAAAGCCAATCTGCTTCTATAAAGGCACTGGAAAACCAAATTGGACAACTGGCCAATGCTCAGAGTTACAGACCGCAAGAAAATCTTCCCAGTAACACAGAACCAAATCCAAGGAACAGAGAGAATGAGCAATGTCAAGCCATTACCTTGAAAAGTGGTACTGAAATCAAGAAAGATGTTGGAATCAAGGCATCCACTGAGGAAGTTATAAAAGAAACAGAGCCACATATGGAGGAAAAAGAAGCAAATGAAAAAGATCAAGAAAGATTCACTCCACCTCCACCTTTTCCGCAGCGTCTCCAGAAAAACAAATTGGACAAGCAGTTTTCTCGATTCTTGGAGGTCTTCAAAAAGCTACATATCAACATTCCATTTGCAGAAGCATTGGAACAAATGCCCAGCTATGTCAAATTCATTAAAGACATTCTTTCACGAAAGCAGAGATTGGGAGATTACGAGACAGTAGTATTAACAGAAGAATGCAGCGCCATCATTCAGAGGAAACTTCCCTCAAAGTTGAAAGATCATGGCAGTTTCACCGTCCCATGCACCATTGGAGAACATTACAATCGGTAAAGCTTTGTGTGATTTAGGTCCTAGTGTTAATTTGATGTCTTTTTGGATTTACATGAAACTACAAATTAGAGAAGTAATGCCCACCTCAGTCTCTCTACAACTTGCTGATAGAACACTCGTATTTCCGAGAGGTGTAGTTGAAGATGTGCTGGTCAAAGTCAACAAACTCATTCTCCCTGCATATTTCATTATCCTTGACATCGAGGAAGACAAAGATGTACCTATCATCCTCGGGAGACCATTCTTGGCAACAGTTCAAACTGTTATTGATGTACAAAAATGAGAACTAACCATGAAAGTGCAGGACCAAGAAGTTACCTTCAATGTTTTCAAAGCCATGAAATTCTCGAGTGATGAAAAGGAAGATGGATGTTTCAGAATTGATGTTATAGATAGTATCATCCAAGATACCGATGCAATGCCACCTCCCACAGATAAACTTGAAGTTTACATCACCAACATGACTGACAGTGAACTAGATGATGAAATTCTTGAATGTATCAACTATCTTGACAAACCATTTCGCTTCAAACCGACACCACATGTGGAAAGTCTGGAACTACCGGAAAAAAAAAAAGCAAATCAAGCCTTCGATTGAAGAACCACCGCAGCTGGAGTTAAAGCTACTTCTGAGCCATCTCATGTATGAATTCTTAGGAAACACTTCTGATTTACCTGTGATTATTTCTTCTTCGCTAACATTGGAACATGAAGAAAAATTACTGAGGGTGTTACGAGAACACAAGAAAGCCATTGGCTGGACTATAACAGACATTCGAGGCATTAGTCCATCATTTTACATACACAAAATTCTGATGAATGACGAGTACAAACCTACAGTGGAGCATCAACGAAGACTAAATCCAATCATGAATGAGGTCGTGAAGAAAGAAATTATCAAATGGTTGGATGCTGGCATCATTTACCCCATCTCTGATAGCACGTGGGTGAGTCCTATTGTAGACACTGCATTTTTGCATATAAGTTCCTATGATGAGTCTCGTACGGAGACACCCCTCTTTAAGTCATGGAAGTCACGGGAAACGAACGTCGGAAGGGAAGAGTCAGAAATTGACACTTGTTGGATTTAATACGTTTGTTTAGTTGTGGGATCGCTTGTTGGACCTCTGTTTTAAAACACATCCTTGACCCAAATCTCCGCAAGACACACACCAAGCCCATACACCACCAAGCCATACGCCCAAGCCCACCAAAAGAACTAACCACACGCCCATAAAGCCTCCAAGCCCATTAAATCACATCCAAAAATATTCAAACACATTAAACACATATTAACATCTAAATAAATCACCTTCCCGAATTAAAGAAATCAAATCAAATCTCATAAATCACCTTCCTAATTAAATTAAATCACATGCCTAAACTAAATGAAACTAAATCAAATCTCATAAATACTTTTCCTAAACTAAAACAATCCCCTCCCAAAATTAGAGAGATCCTTTCCTTGTGACAGACTAATTAGAGATACCCCCCATAATTACACAATATTCTTTCTTACCCGTACAAGGACAACCTCAACCCTCTCCTATAAAAAGACATATAAACTCAACCTTTGAGGACCCAAACATTCACGCCCCTCATCTCTCTAGCTAGCATTCACGCCATTCGCTCTAAAAACCCTATTCTCTCTCTTCTCTAAACAATCGGCTCTTTCTCCTCTCTCAAGAAAACAAACTCGGCATCACACATTCAAAAACCCTAGCTCTCTTTCCTATCCCTCGGCCAACAAACACACGCCAATGATATCACTCTCGACAATGAACATTAAACCAAAACCCTAATCACCTTCCATCCTTGCTCTCTCTCTTTTTCTCTCACAAACTCTCGGCAGCCTCCTCTCTCTCTAACATATTCAACAGCCAACACACAATCAACAAAAACAAGAACACACACGTCAAAACCACATAATCAACAAACCCATCACACGGTACTCTTTCTTTCTCGCTCACACTTGAACGACAATGAACCAATAAGCTCCAAAACTATCCACTGACCAAGGGCCACCGACCGACTCACACAAAAAATACCACACACGTCCCTGAACCACTAAAGCAACCATACCAAAACAGCAAAGAAGAAAAGCCACTAAACCGAATCAATTCAAGCCACGACATTAACAAACAAACACAAGCAGCCACCGAGCACAAGAAATAAACAAACCGAAAAGAACCCACAAAGCAGCCCTGGACGTGAGGCATAAACCCACCTAGACGTGAGACATGCAGCCCTCCACATGAACACTTTAACCTACTGTTGACAGAGGAAATTCTAGTCACCCTGGAACGAAATCACCCTAAGACGAATGGAAGAACGAATGGAGGAAGGACGATGGAGCGAAGAGCGATGAAGAGTCGAGACGACCGAATTAGCGATTAGGACGAAAATGCATGATGTAGTTTCTTCCATAATCGCAGCAGTTGGACGGTTTTCCCTCCACAACCGAGCTGTTGAGACAAGCAAAAAGAAAAATAAAATAAAATAAAAATAAAAAGAAAAAAGAAAAAAAAAAGATTATTTTTAAGTCCTTAATAGTTAGGCATAAGTCCGATGATGAAATTTTTTGCTTCAGGGTGAAACCTTAGAAACGATAAGTGCGAGATGTACTATCATCCGATATTTTGAGTAGTTGATCTTGACTAGACTCGCGAACACTTAATCACATGATATTAGCAGTAGAAGCCTGAGTAGTCGGCAAGATTACTAGTTGAAGAGATGACAGATCAATGAATGACCTTTTGCCTGGATGTCCATCCTGGTTCACTTATGCTACGATATATGATATGGTTGGAAACAAAGAAAAAGTCTCTGCAATGCAAAAAAAAAAATAGACCGCCTATAACCGATAAGCGTAAAGCTACCCATGGGCGAGTGTTAGGACCACCATGAGGAGAAATGCTACCTTAAATTGTAGGTGCGTCAAAGAAAGAAAAAAATAAATAAAAGAGAAAAAGAAAAAAAAAAAAAAAAAAAAAAAAAGAGAAAAAAAGAAAAGAAAGCTCAAAATGAAAAGAAAGAGACAAGAGAAAAAAGAAGAAGACCATATCATGTTGAGTATGACGAAGTAATCACAGAGTGTGATCCAGACATCTAGGTTGGTTAGACCCATTGATCCGATTCTCTGAGACAAAATCATCGGGTTGGCTTACTTAAAGATTAAGCTGCGAAAGAGCCTTGGCACACACACACTAGGAGTCTAGTTCAGATCACTCATGCAGACGATCGGATTTGAGTGTATTAAATACTTTGAAGTTTCTCTGGTTTCGACACGAAACATCCGTTGAGGACGAAAATATGTTTAGCTATCAGGAATATCTCGTGAGAGGCATTACAACATGTTGATATGCAATATCACATCAGTATCATTTTGAGGGCGAGGCCCACATAAGTATCAGTCTGGGGGCGAGGCCCGCATCAGTATCAGTTTGAAGGCGAGGCCCACATCAGCATCAGTTTGGGGCG
Source organism: Zanthoxylum bungeanum (assembly GCA_019454045.1). Taxonomy (NCBI): domain Eukaryota; kingdom Viridiplantae; phylum Streptophyta; class Magnoliopsida; order Sapindales; family Rutaceae; genus Zanthoxylum; species Zanthoxylum bungeanum. The sequence continues at coordinate 84,676 of SKCR01048404.1, read as the reverse complement.
AGGCCCACATCAGTATCACTTTGAGGGCGAGGCCCACATAAGTATTAGTTTGGGGGTGAGGCACGCATCAGTATTAGTCTGGGGGCGAGGCCCGCATCAGTATCAGTCTGGGGGCGAGCCCCGCATCAGTATCAGTTTGAGGGCGAGGCCCACATCAATATCAGTTTAAGGGCGAGGCCCACATCAGCACTCCGGGTATGGAGACACACATCATCAGCACCGGGTATGGAGATACACATCATCAGCACTCGGGTATGGAGGCACATCGACATCAGTATCAATTTTGGGGATGCGTCCCAGGGTCAAGGCCCACATCACATCAGTATCAGTTTTAGGGATGAGTCACGGGGGTGAGGCCCACATCAGCATCTGTATCAGTTTTGCCGGGTAAGGCACTCCGTGTATGGAGACATTACAGCGACGCCTCGGGTATGGGGTTTAGTTTGCCGGGTATGGCACTCTGGGTATGGAGACATTACAGCGACGCCTCGAGTATGGGATTTAGTATGCCGGGTATGGCACTCCAGGTATTGAGACATTACGGCGATGCCTCGGGTATGGGGTTTAACATGCCGAGTATGCCACTCCGGGTATGGAGACACTACAGCGACGCCTTGGGTATGAGGTTTAGCATGCCGGGTATGGAGACACTACTACGACACTCTGGGTATGGAGACGCAACAGCGACACCTCGGGTATGGGGTTTAGCCTACCGGGTATGGCACTCCGGGTATGGACACACTACTGCGACACTCTGTGTATAGAGACGCAACCGCAACGCCTCGAGTATGGGGTTTAGTACGCCAGCTATCATATCAGTATCATCATCAGTTTTGGGATCAGTCCTCGGGTCGAGGCCCATATCATCATTAGTTTTGGAACGTCACGTCACATGATCTACTTTGACCTAGTGCAAGAAGCGAAGATAAAGAAAGCTAAGCCAAGACTAGGGGCGACTAGTTTACAACCCCGTAAATAAGGGATGTACCGAGAACTTGAGCCATGAGACAAAAGAAAACTGAGCAATCACCAAGAGAGAATCAACAAAAAGGAACTACGAGCAGGCCCAAGGGGCGACCAAAGACTTTTGCAGGCAAATGGCACCAAGGAGCACAAGGAAGGCCTAACCCATCGAAATAGGAAACATATCCATGCATACAGATCACATACATGCAATTTTTATTTTGTATTCGCAGGTTTGTAGCGGCAAAGACCATCTCATCAAGTAACGGTTCAAAAATGGGCCACCTCTGACCAAATAACGGTTCAAAAATGAGCCATCTCATCAAGTAACGGTTCAAAAATGAGCCACATTCTCACACAGCACAGTTCGGAAATGGACCACTACCACATCAGATGCCAAAAATGGCAATCCGAAAATGGAGCACGGTTCGGAAATGGACCATTATCACATCAGACACCGAAAATGGCACTCCGAAAATGGAGCATGGTTCGAAAATGGACTATTATCTCATCAGACGCCGAAAATGGCACTCCGAAAATGGAGCACGGTTCGAAAATGGACCATTATCACATCAGACGCCGAAAATGGCACTTCGAAAATGGAACACGGTTCGAAAATGGACTATTATCTCATCAGACGCCGAAAATGGCACTCCAAAAATGGAGCACAATTCGGAAACGGACCACTATCACATCATATGCCGAAAATGGCACTCCGAAAATGGAGCATAGTTCGGAAATGGACCACTACCACATCAGACGCCGAAAATGGCGATCCAAAATGGAGGACAGTTCGAAAAGTGACAACTATCACATCAGATGCCGAAAATGGCGCTCCAAAATAGAGCACACACAACAGATGCCGAAAATGGCGCTCTAAAATGGAGCACACACAGCAGATTCCGAAAATGGCACTCCAAAATGGAGCACACACAGCAGACGCCGAAAATGGCACTCCAAAATGGAGCACACACAACAGATGCAGAAAATGGCGCTCCAAAATGGAGCACACACAACATATGCCAAAAATGGCGCTCCAAAATGGAGCACACACAACAGATGCCGAAAATGGCGCTCCAAAATGGAGCACACACAACAGATGCCGAAAATGACACTCCAAAATGGAGCACGCACAACAGATGCCGAAAATGGTGCTCCAAAAATGGAGCACACACAACAGACGCCGAAAATGGCACTCCAAAATTGAGCACAGTTCGAGAATGGACAACTATCACTTCAGATGCCGAAAATGGCACTCCAAATGGAGCACAGTTCAAAAATGGACCACCAGATCAACTCAGTTCGAAGTAGCAGGCAAGTCAGGTGGCAGCTGGCGAGCTAGGTAAGTAAAAATGCATTGCATAACTTTGATAGGATTGTCATTGTCACACACTGCACAAGTCCCATCAAAGTGGGGGAGACTGTAGACACTGCATTTTTGCATATAAGTCCCTATGATGAGTCTCGTACGGAGACATTCCTCTTTAAGTCATGGAAGTCACGGGAAACAGACGTCGGAAGGGAAGAATCAGAAACTGACACCTTGTTGGATTTAATTCGATTGTTTAGCTGTGGGATCGCTTGTTGGACCTCTGTTTTAAAACACATCCTTGACCCAAATCTCCGCAAGACACACACCAAGCCCATACACCACCAAGCCATACGCCCAAGCCCACCAAAAGAACCAACCACACGCCCATAAAGCCTCCAAGCCCATTAAATCACATCTAAAAATATTCAAACACATTAAACACATGTTAACATCTAAATAAATCACCTTCCCGAATTAAAGAAATCAAATCAAATCCATAAATCACCTTCCTAATTAAATTAAATCACATGCCTAAACTAAATGAAACTAAATCAAATCTCATAAATCCTTTTCCTAAACTAAAACAATCCCCTCCTAAAATTAGAGAGATCATTTCCTTGTGACACACTAATTAGAGATACCCCCCATAATTACACAATATTCTTTCTTACCCGTACAAGGACAACCTCAACCCTCTGCTATAAAAAGACACCTAAACTCAACCCTTCAGGACCCAAACATTCACGCCCCTCCTCTCTCTAGCTAGCATTCACGCCCTTCTCTCTAAAAACCATATTCTCTCTCTTATATAAACAATCGGCTCTCTCTCCTCTCTCAAGAAAACAAACTCGACATCACACATTCAAAAAACCTAGCTCTCTTTCATATCCATCGGCCAACAAACCACACGCCCATGATATCACTCTCGACAATGACCATTAAACCAAAACCCTAATCACCTTCCATCCCTGCTCTCTCTCTTTTTCTCACATAAACTCTCGGCAACCTCATTTCTCTCTAACCTATTCAATAGCCAACACACAAGCAACAAAAACAAGAACACACACGTCAAAACCACATAATCAACAAACCCATCACACGGCTCTCTTTCTTTCTCACTCACACGTGAACGACAAGTAACCAATAAGCTCCAAAACTCTCAACTGACCAAGGGCCATCGACCGACTAACACAACAAAGACCACACACGTCCCTGAACCACTAAAGCAACCAGACCAAAATAGCAAAGAAGCAAAGCCACTAAACCGAATCAATTCAAGCCACGACATTAACAAACAAACACAAGCAGCCACCGAGCACAAGAAATAAACAAACCGAAAAGAACCCACAAAGCAGCCCTGGACATGAGGCATAAACCCACCTAGACGTGAGACATGCAGCCCTCCACGTGAACACTTTAACCTACTGTTGACAGAGGAAATTCTAGTCACCCTGGAATGAAATCGCCCTAAGACGAAGGGAAGAACGAATGGAGGAAGGACAATGGAGCGAAGAGTGATGAAGAGTCGAGATGACCGAATTAGCGGTTAGGACGAAAATACATGATGGAGTTGCTTCCACAATCGCAACAGTTGGACGGTTTTCCCTCCATAACCGAGCAGTTGAGACACACAGCTCAACGGTTACAGGCACGATCCAGCAACTACAGGGAGATACTGGGACCGCCCAAGCGGTTTACAAGTTTCACTATAAAAGCTCACTCGGACAAAGAGAAAACAAATCAAATGAAGACTCAAACGAGCATATTTTTTATCTTTTAGCTTTTATAACCTTTATGACTGTAATTTGTGCGCTTGTGCCCCTTGGAGGCTTATTCACATAATCAAACACCCCTTGCTGGTACTTTGTCTAAGGAGGTTTGAACCTTACACGCTCTTTTTCCTTCACGCATAAAAAATTACGCAAATAGTTTTTGGCGACCACAGTGGGAGAATTGGTGTAAATAGTGGAGATGCCTCCGAAAAAAATGCTCAAACTGGCTCGAGCGTGGAGGAAAAAGGACTAAAAACAAACAAACCAACCCCACATCCAGCCGTAGTCAGTCATTTCGAGGGTCTGGTAGACGCTAGTCGATACGAACCTATGAGGGAGCTCGGCCCTAACGCGGTACGCGCGTTGTTTGGTGAATTCATCCAGGATGTTGTCGAACAGGTTAGGCTTCAAAATGCGCATGTCATAGACAAATTCGTATCAACTAGCAAGTCACATTATGAAAACATGGCCAAACATCTAAGATCGTTGAATGAATTAATGGCCAAATGTGTGAAAGGCGGGACGGCGCTGCCGTGGACCACGCCCCTCCCTGCACCAAGCAGTCAGGAGGCTGGTCCTAGTAATGTTCCTACGCAAGGGACCAACATCCATACGGTTCTCAGGGGAGGAATAAGTCATGGGGGCAATGGCCCACAATTATGGCCAAATATGCACCAAGGGCCAAGCATGGAACAACATGAAGTGGTGTTGCCTCAAGGCATCCAGGCTTCTCAGGGGCAGAATCACGATTATGTCCCACTTTTGAGAGGACCGCAGCCGCCGCCCATAGCCGAGCCATTTAATGGCAACGATATATTAAGGGAACAAATGACCGAGATCCTTCAAGACCAATTCAGTCTAGGCATACGGCTAATTCGACCAAGATATCGGAAGTCGTATCCTGATTGGATCGATGTGGCTTATCTGTGGCCTCAAAACTACAAGATACCAGATTTTTCCCTATTTACGGGGTTTGGGGAGGTTTCTATCATTGAACATATAGGGCGATTTACACTTCAGTGTGGGGAAGTCAACGATTTCCACAAATTGAGGTTATTTTACGGTTCATTGTCAGGAGTAGCTTTCTCCTGGTATGTCAGTCTGCCGGCCAATTCGGTAGAAAGTTGACAGCAAATGGAACAATTATTCCAACCGTAATTTTACAAGGCCGAATTTGAAGTAGCCTTGGCCGATTTCGCAAACCTAAGACAGTTGCCAGGAGAGTGGGCCGAGACATTTTTACAGCGGTTTAAGGTAGCCCGAGGCCGATTTTACGTACCTCTGCCCGAAAAGGAATTTGTGAGAATCGCTCAAGGTTGCCTCAATCTCGATCTAAAAAAGAAATTTCAAGATCGCGAATTTTGGGACCTTCCCCAACTCACCACTAGTGTGGTGCGTTATGAGCGGTTATTACGAGAAGAGGAGCAAATAAAAAATTCGAGCAAATGGACATATTATAGAAACATTGATTATGAAATGGGCGAAGTAGACGTCGAATCGGCCGACTTATGTTTGGCCGAATTGGTTAAGGGGAAGCCTTACATTTGTAAGACGTGGGCGGAGCCCCAAGCCAATGAAAAGAACGATAAAAAGAGTAGGAACTTCTCTTTTGATATCACTAAAGTGGATGCCATATTCGATCAGTTGTATAAAGATAAACAAATTAGTTTGAGCGATCGACATACGTTGCCAACAGCCGAACAAATCGGTAGTAAAAAATATTGTAAGTGGCACAATGCATGGTCTCATACAACTAATAATTGTCTTGTTTTTCAAAATGTTTTACAGGATGCCATAGAATCTGGATGAATTACGTTCGAGAAAAAGATGGCAGTGGATAACAACCCTTTTCCAAAATTGGTGGAATTGAACATGATCAACCCAGACCTTGCCAAGATTAATCTGCCGAAGGTCAAATTAGTTCTAGACAAAGGACAGCACCATCATCGTCCAAGCGCTCTGGAAATGATTAAGGCACCTTCAGAGCATGGAGAATGGCCGAATGTTTGTATTCGATGCAAAAATAATATAGAATAGATGAGGGAGTTAGAAGAGACTTGTGAAAGGCCCGTAAAGAAAGAGTCAGCAGCATAGCAGCCACGGACCTTCGCCCCAAGATTCTATGTGGAGAATTCAAATTTCGTCCAAAATGTAAGAATGTTTAGGCCAAAAATTCATCGGCCCAATATATGGCATTCATACCGAAGGCCACTGCCAGGACAGCGTCCAAGTAGGAACTATTCCCCCGTGGATGAAATGACGAGGACACAGTTAAGACGACATCAAAGAAACTATGGCCGTATGATGTGCCAACAAGGCGAAGTAAGGGCCACCACGGGCCATAGCCCTCGCATCATGGAGAAATCAGAAGCAAGCAAAAAAAGAAGTGACAGCAAAAAAGGAGCAGTGACGAGCGGCGATGAACGCACCAAGTTCGACATGCAAAAGTGGGACGAAACAGACGACGAAGAACCTCCTATTGTCATTCAGTTCGGCAGTATGCCACAAGTTGTGGCCAACCATTACTTGTTGCCCGTAAAATTCAATGGGGATAACAGCGGAGAAGTTGGAACAAGCGAAGACGTCAATGAGGGCAACGAAACCGAATTTACAGCGCTCTCAATAATAGATAGGGAGGATTCAGATAAGGAAATGACCGACATAGAAGAAGAAATAGACATCAAAACCGAAGCAAGGAAAAAGGGAATTTCATAAAACTGGTTTTTCAAAGATTGTATGAGGCCGGAAATCCTGCAGTCGGGACGTTGGGAGAAGATTTGGGACGATATCCATTCCTCGTTTTGTATGGGACACCTAAGGTAAAACGGACCATCACCAGAGCCGAAAAACGGAGATTGGCCGTCAATAACGTCTCTCAAGGTGCACCAGCCACGTTGCTACCATCTGGATGAGACATGGAAAAGAAATCGCCTCAAGCTAACAATGAGGGCGATCAAGCAATGGAGATAGGTCTGTCAGGGAAGGTGATATTCCCAAAGCCACCACCACAAATGACAAAGCATCTATGGCCGTTGTACGTAAAAGCAAAGGCTAATGGGATACTTATCACCAAAGTGTTGATTGATAATGGGGCGGCCATTAATGCAATACCAGTTAGGATGCTAGGACGTTTGGCAATGTCAGAAGAACACCTCCTCCCTACGGAAGTGGTTCTTACCGGATTTAATGGAGGGGCGACGACGGCCAAAGGGGTTATTCCGTTGGACTTGCAAGTGGGAAGTATTACGAAAACAGTAGTATTTTTTGTCATAGATGGGCCGACAACATACAATATGCTCTTAGGACGAGACTGGATACACTGCAGCCGATGCATCTCTTCGTCCCTTCATCAATGCCTAGTTTTCTGGAACCAGAGGGACGAGGTAGAGATAGTGCATGCCGACAATAAGCCTTTCGCTGCAGAGACAAATTCGGCTGAGTACTTCATATATGAAGGGAATTATGGGCTGACCAGAGTTCTCAATGAAGGGGAAAGCCTGACCATTGTGGCTCAAACTGACGACCCGTACCCCGCGGGACTGCTGAATGATTTATTCGCACAGACGAGACCAACCACTGTGGTTTTTGGAGAGCCAAAGCACAGCAGTTTAAATGAAGAACAAGCAGAATAAGGAGCAATCCGCCCTTGCGGCCTCCAAGGCCAGTTTAATGGCCTATCTAGCAGAGCGAAAAAATGAGGCCGAAGCACATGCCGTGATTTCGGCTTTAAGAGGCAAATTCTGGCGCATCAGACGGATGACAGGATAAGAGAACTATGCGTAGTGGACTTCTTGATAGAAGGAGGTGAATCAATGGAAGAAGAAAAATACGCTCTAAATGGATGACGAAAGACAAATATCTTAAGAGGACAAGATGCATTGGACGAGGTAAATCTGGGGAGCGAGCATGATAGACGCATCACTTACGTCAGCAAGGAACTGAAGTCCCAGGTACGTGAAAAGCTAATTTGTTTACTGCGAGAGTACAAAGATTGTTTTGTATGGGACTACAATGAGATGCCTGGTTTAGATAGGACGTTGGTGGAGCATAGGTTGCCAATCATGCCAAACTATAGGCCTCATAAGCAGCATCCCCGGAGGTTTGCGCCCAATGTCATGCCTGATATTAAAAAAGAGTTGAACGCCTTTTAGAGGCGAAGTTCATTGGGACGACCAGATACGTGGAATGGTTTTCAAATATCTTTCCAGTCAGGAAAAAGAATGGAAAAATAAGGATCTGTATAGACTTCAGAAATTTAAACTTAGCGACACCAAGAGATCAATACCCAATGCCGACAATAGATTCTCTAGTGGACTCCACGGCGGGGTACCAAGTCTGCTCTTTTATGGATGGGTATGCAGGTTATAATCAGATTTACATCGCTGAAAAAGATATACACAAAACAGCCTTTAGGTGCCCAGGCTATCTAGGGTGTTATGAATGGGTAGTGATGTCGTTCGGCTTGAAAAACGCTGGTACCACTTATCAGCGGGCCATGAATTTGATCTTTCATGACATGATCGGCGAATCTATAGAAGTCTATGTGGACGATATAGTGGCGAAATCTGTGACAATGGAAAAATATTTTAGCCATTTAGCAACGGCCTTTGAGCGAATGAGAAAGTTTAAACTAAAATTGAACCCTACCAAATGTGCTTTCGGGGTGTGCGCAGGAAATTTCCTAGGTTTTCTAGTGCACCAACGGGGAATCGAGATTGACACCAATAAATCTCGGTCGATCACCGAAGCTATACCACCCCGAAATAAGAAAGAGTTACATAGGTTCTTATGGCAAATTAACTTTTTAAGACGATTTATCTCCAATTATGGAGGGAAAACAAAAGTGTTCTCCTCCTTATTGAGGTTAAAGGACAAGGATGAATTCGTCTGGACCGAAGAACATCAACAAGCTTTTGACAGCCTGAAGAAATACTTGTCACAGCCGCCGGTGATGGTACCTCCAGTGCCAGGAAGGCCAATGAAATTGTACATATCGGCCGAAGAACAGTCCATAGCTGGGATGATCGCGCAAGATGATGACATGAACGTTGAGAGAGCCATTTATTATATCAGCAGACAATTGCTGAATTATGAATGTAATTATTCTCCAATGGAGAAATTATGTTTGGCTCTATATTTCACATGTACTAAATTACGAGCCTACCTTAGGCCGAACATAGTGTATTTGATCACAAGAATTAATATAATAAAGTACATGTTTTCTCGTCCTATCTTGCATCAAAGAGTTGGGTTTTGGTCACTGTCACTTTCAGAATTCGATATACGGCACGAGCCCCAAAGGGCCGTTAAAAATCAAGCTTTTGTCGATTTTTTGGCCGATCACCCATGTTTGAGCACTATTAGAGAAATAGAAATGGATCTGGACGAATGCAGCCTGAAACCATGGACGATGTATTTCGACGGATCCAGCACAATGAAAGGAGCTGGAATATGGATTGTCTTAGTCAGCCCTTTGGGGGGATCATTTCGGTTCTTAATCAAGTTGAACGAATATTGCACTAATAACCAGGCCGAATACGAAGCCTTGATACTTGGGTTGGAGACACTCATCAACATAGGAGTAACCCATGTATCCATTAAGGGGGATTCGCAACTAGTAATCCAACAAATGATAGGAACCTTTAAATGCCAAAGCCCATCAGTCATGGTATTATTGGATGTGGCCAAAGAGTTGGTAGAGCGATTTGATCATGCAGAGTTGGAATATGTTCCAAGGGGAAAAAACGAATTGGCCAATAGTTTGGCCCAAGCAGCTTCTGGGTACAAGCAAGCAAACATAGATGGTATATATAGAAGCGACGAGGTGAAGCCGATCCTGATGCGATGAAAGGAAGGGACAAATGTCACGGCCGTTGAAATCGAAAAGGAGGACGATTGGAGAAGCGAAATCAAGATGTTTTTAAAATAGCCCGAATGAGGGAAGGACCGAAGGCTAAAACTTAAAGCCCTGAACTACGTAGTCTCAGGAGATGTGCTGTATAAAAAAACGACAAGATGGATTGTTGTTGAAATGTGTAGGGCCATCTGAATCCAAAACTACCATAGCCGAAGTACATGAAGGTGTTTGTGGGTCTCACCAAGCATGAATAAAGATGAGATGGTTGATTATACGAAGCGGCTATTATTGGCCAAAGATGGGAGAATCGTGCAGCTCGTATGCCAAAGGATGCATTGCTTGTCAGAAGCACGAGCCTATTCAAAGGGCACCAGCAACCGAGATGATCCCGGTCGTTAAACCGTGGCCGTTTATGGGATGGGCGATAGACTTGATAGGGAAGATTTACCCATCATCAAGCAAGAGGCATACTTTCATCATTGTTGCTACCAATTCTTTACCAAATTGGTGGAAGCTATCCCAGTTGTGGAAATCTCCCAAGAACATATCATCAAGTTCATAAAAGAACATATAATTCACCGATTTGGTATACCACAAACAATAGTGGTAGACCATGGCACCTCATTAAAGGATGAAAGGTGAAAGATTTACTGGCCGAATACGAAATCCGATTGGTGAACACTACCCCCTATTATCCTCAGTCAAACGATCAAGCGGAATCGTCCAATAAGACCCTTAAAGGGTTGATTCGGAAGATGGTGACAGACAACGCTAGACGATGGGATGAATATTTGAGTCAGGCTCTAGGGGCCTATAGGACGTCACCTTGAACAAGTACTTCAGTGACGCCATTTCAGTTAGTGTATGGTCACGAGGCTATACTTCCAGTAGAAATGAATATCGAGTCCACCAGGGTAATGTTACAAGAAAAGCTGACAAAGGAAGAGACTACAACGAGGCAATGATCCAGAATTTATTGGAATTGGACGATATCAGATGTGATGTGCTAAATCGTCTAGAAGCAGAAAAGAGAAAAATAGCCAAGGAATATAATCTCAGAGTAATGGCTAAATCGTTCAGGGAGGGTGAATTAGTGTGGAAAACTATATTGCCACTTGGTTCTAAGGACTCGGCGTATGGCAAATGGTCGCCCAACTGGGAAGGCCCATTCGTGGTGAAAAATGTGTTACCAAACGGAGCCTACCATTTGCAGGACTTGAACGGAAGAGTGCATGCAAGAGAGATAAATGGCAAGTACTTAAAGAGATATGTGCCCTCTTTGTGGGAGCATGAAAATGTACAAAATGCACTGGAATAATAATGTATTTTATTAATTATGGATGAAAATGTCTTAAAAATAAGGAATATATGATATAACGTCTTACAAAATCATTAATTTTGGCCCGAAGAACACAGAAAACCCTCGGGCAGCTCCTTAATGGCCGAAAGAATCTCTCTCCTCAGGCGCCATTCGTCCTGAATCACCAAACCCACCGCATCCAAATCGGCCAAGCTTTTCTCAAAGTTTATACGGGGCCAGACCTTCATACTCTGCCATAGACTCGTCCATCTCCGTTACTTGAGTAGCAATTGTCCTCCTCTTAGCCTCTTTTCTCATACGGCTTTCCTCGACAAGACGTTGAATCTCTTGTAACTGTCGCTCCAGGTCCAGGAAGATCGATTCCTCAGTCATCATTTCTTCTGTAGTCTCCCTCAGGGCCTGATGAAGGACGTTAAGAGAGCCACGGAGCGTTTCTTTCCTTATTACAGATGAGCGAAGCCCAACCCTCTGGCTGTGCATATTGTGATACCGAGAGAGAAGGACAGTTATGCCTTCCTGCATTTCTTGGAGGAAAAGCCGATCATCAACCGATATGGGCAAGGTAGGAAGGGCCAATATTCAGCTTAATTCAGAAGAGCGTTTGTCCAATTGAAGGATGTTCTCTGGCCGAGCAGCCTGACTAACCTCCAGTGCAGCAAAGGAAGCGTATTGACCAAGAATCTCCTGAATGCCCTCCAGGTCTGTACTGGTGTTGACCAAAGGCGAAGGAGGCCGAATATAAACAGAGGACAATCGCCAAAAGCGGTCTAAAATGTTCTAGACCGATTGCAGCAATGGGTCGGATGCCTGCAGACGAAGAAGGAATTAGCAAAATGAACTAAGACCATGAGCTAAAGGAAATGGGAGAAAGACTTACCACCCCATAACCAGAACTGGAAGGCCGATCCACCAATGCCTCAAATGCCTCAGCTTGTGACTCCACTAGTTCTTGCTGAGATGAAGGATCGGAGGATGATGGATGCTAGGGGACAAGAGCCAGCGGCCATGCGGCCTGAGGAGGAGACGGCCGAGCAGGAGAACTTTGTGGCAAGATGGGAGACTCAGCCCGATGGGGCGATGATTGTTCAGAAGCGGCTAACACTAGGACCGCCGGAACAGGAGCTGCGGAAGAAGCAATCATGAAAGCCGGAGAAGATGGCTGTTCAGGCACAAGGGACTCTACTCGAGAAGGAGAGAATGGAAGAGCCGAAGACGACGGCTGTGCGGAGGCCGAAGTCTGGTGCGCAGAAGTACTTGGAGGTACTACTTCTGGCATTGGGCATTGCGACGCAGTAGTAGGCCGAGCATCTACAAGAGAATCAGATTCGGACGAATCAAAAATGTAAATGATTTCATCTTCATTGTAAATGCGACAAAGTACGTCGTCTTTATACATAGACCGAACCTCCTCTTACAACTCCTATTCGGCCAAACTATAAAGGCCGTCCACGTCCCTATAACCCCCTCGAAGCCCTGAGGCAGACATCATGTGTACTAAGGGATAAAGTTACTTGAGGTGGTGCCAAAGAGACCCAGTCGGCCAAATAGGCTCTGGCACTTCAGCCTCATTGTAGACAACAGGACCTGGGCGACGCTATTCTAGGCTCGCGGCCTAGTTTGGGAAGGATTACATAACATGGAGTTGCCACCCGGTGTGAACCGGGACCAAGGAACCGGACAAATAATTTAAGGCCGCATCACCCTCGCAAGGGAAGACCTCAACCGTTGGGTTCGGAATGGTCCCTTACTTATGTCACTTGTAATGAAAGGATTCATGTAATAATTTAACTAAGCTTAAGTAACACTTACTTCCAAGAGTATCATGCTTCTAAATTCTCATATGCAAAGTAAAACTTATGTGTACATTTTTACATATATCTCATGTTTAAAATTTCATGTTTAACATATATCAAGATAGTATCGAACATACAACTTTACACATCACATTCAGGAAAACACAAGCACACACATTGACCATACAAGCATACGAATTGTAATACATTGACACATTTTGCATAAGAAAGATCAATCAATAGGCAATTATGCATGAATATAATAAGACAGACTCAGTTCAGTGTGTGCACGTTCGTTGTGTAGCGTTCGTAAACGCGTTCGAACGGGAATGAAACAGAATGCTCACGTTCGAGTAGCGTTCGTAAACGCGTTCGAACGGAAGTGAAACAGAATGCTCACGTTCGAGTAGCGTTCGTAAACGCGTTCGAACGGAAATGAAACAGAATGCTCATGTTCGTATGGCGTTTGTTAACGCGTTCGAACGGAAATGAGACCTGATGCATGATAAGGCAAAATGTATGCGCGTTCGAGTTGCGTTCGTGAACGCGTTCGAACGGACACGGACCTGATGCATGAAATAGGATGCAATACATAAACAACAAAATAAAGGGGCGCGGCGAAGTACTGCCGTAAAGGTGGCCTTTTGGGGGCTCTTGATCTCTCAAAGAGAGGACCTTAGACCAACATACTAAGCCCATGCGCGTCACATCACATCATGCATACAAACACAAAGACAATCATACTATTCTAAGTATGTCCGATTGAACGTGTCTTGCATCCAACCGAACACGCATCAACCGGCGCGCGCGAAGTAGTGTCACAAAGGTGGCCTTTTCGGCTCTTTGTCTCCCAAATGGAGGATTTTTGGACTTTTGGACTAACTCACTAAGCCCATGCGCTGGTTGAATCATGCATACGAAAACAACATATTGAATTCAAGTAAAGAAAACTAAATAAACAAAAGCAACACAACGAGAGAGAGATGGTGCCGTTTACTCAAGCGGTACGTGGAGTTGTGGCCCGAGTACAGATCATATTACCGTCCATTCGGAATCGGCTAAGAAATTTATGTCCGGGTTTCCATCCGATATACCGCGAGAGTTGACACATCTCTCATTCATCCAATACCCACAACATGCATCCATAAACGACTCTCATGCGAATAGAATTCAATAATAATAATAAAAAGAATGAATATAAGCTAATGAAAATGTACCCTCAGGTCTAACCTTTTAAGCCGTCTCTCGGACTCACGTTCCACGAAGATCAAAAGGGGGGTAAAGCTCCGCAACTTTTCTGGTCCATGGTTCAACGTCCTAGCTCACTGCTTCGCTGCTTTGCTTATTGTTCGAACTCCGTTCTGCTCCTATTCGGCTCCTGTTTTGCTGCTCACTGCACGGGCTACCTGTTTCAATGTTTTCAAAGAACTATTCCAAGTTGTGTGGGTTCTTAGTGCAATTAAAAGTGATTATTTTTAAGGTTATCTATGTAGTTTTCTAAGTTACTGTTTTTTAAGGATTTTGGGCTACTGTTTTAAGGTAATCTAGGAGGTTGTTTTGGCGTGTTTTAGAATTCGGCTATGGGTGAGTTTGGGTTCGGCTATGGAGGGTGGTCTTGTGGTGGTTTCTTTGTTTTCTTTTTGTGTGTGTATGAAGTGTTTTCTCTTGGATGTGTTTTGGGTGTGTATAGAGAGTTTAGAGAAATTTCGAGAGAGCTTGGGTGTGAATTGTGTTGTGTGAAGGAGAGGATGGCCTTGGTTAGGGGTTGTTTATATAGAGAATGGCTAGGGTTTACAAGGGAAGGGATTTGTGCATTAAATTAGGATATGATTTAGTTTTAAACAAGGAAATCAAAGGATTGAGGGGGGGACAAAATATTTTACTTTAGGAAGTTGTAATATTTAGTTGTGTTGGTTTAGGAATACGAATATTTTATATGGTAAATATCTTATTAGATTAGGAAGTCAAATATATGATTGGCTTTAATTGGTTAGGATTGATTTTAATTAGGCATATCTTCTTTTAGTTTAGTATGTGATTGTTTAATTTAGGCATGATTTTAGTTTAAGTTGGTAATTGTTTATTTTAATTGGTAAATGGTTTAAATATTTTATTATGTTTAAGATTTAATTTAATATTTAATTATTTAATTTGGGATGTGTTTTATGGGCTTTGGGGAGCTAAATGGGCTGGGTGTGAGGCTAGCAGTAAAACCAGAATTACCGACACCGTTCGAACGCTCCCTCGAACGCTACACGAACGCCCGCAATCTGTTTACCGTCGAACGAAAGAAGTAACGAACGCAGCACCAACGAAGACAGTGAGCTTGCTTATTCTGAATTTCCCCTTCCGATATCCGTTTCCGCGGCATCCGTGACTCAAAAGGTAGTGTCTCCAAATAAGACTCCTCATCGGGTTTCACATGCGAAAATGCAATGCCTACAGTCGCCCCCACTTTGATGGGACTTGTGCAGTGTGTGACTTTGAACAATCCTATCAAAGTTATGCAATGCATTTTACTTACCTGGCTCGCCAGCTGCCACTTGACTTACCATGTTTGAGTTGATGGGGGCCTCGACCCTGGATTCATTCCCAGATTTCTTATTCATTCTTCAGGATTCGTTCCGAACTCTGAGATTATTCTTATGGATTCCTTCCGTATTCTGAGATTCATTCTCTGGGTTCCTTCCAAATTCTGAGATTCATTCTCTGGATTCCTTCCAAATTCTGAGATTCATTCTCTGGATTCCTTCCACATTCTGAGGTTCATCTCTGGATTCCTTCCAAATTCCGAGATTCATTCTCTGGATTCTTTCCAAATTCTGAGATTCATTCTCTGGATTCCTTCCAAATCTGAGATTCATTCCCGGATTCGTTCCAAACTCTGATGATGTGGGCCTTGGCCCTAGGATTCATTCCTAGATTCATTTCATAACTCTGACGACGTGGGCCTCGGCCCTAGGATCATTCCTGGATTCATTCCATAATTCTGACGACGTGGGCCTCGGCCCTAGGATTCATTCCTGGATTCATTCCACAATTCTGACGACGTGGGCCTCGGCCCTAGGATTCATTCCTGGATTCATTCCATAATTCTGACGACGTGGGCCTCGGCCCTAGGATTCATTCCTGGATTCATTCCACAATTCTGACGACGTGGGCCTCGGCCCTAGGATTCATTCCTGGATTCATTCCATAATTCTGACGACGTGGGCCTCGGCCCTAGGATTCATTCCTGGATTCATTCCATAATTCTGACGACGTGGGCCTCGGCCCTAGGATTCATTCCTGGGTTGTACTGACATGAGGCTTTCCCCTGAGCTTTGTTCTCAAACTATACTGATATGAGGCTTTCTTCCTCTGGGCTTTGTTCCCGAACTGTGCTGATATGAGGCTTTATTCCTCCCGAGCTTTATTCCCGGACTGTACTGACATGAGGCTTTCTTCCCCTTGAGCTTTGTTCTCAAACTATACTGATATGAGGCTTTCTTCCTCCGGGCTTTGTTCCCGAATTGTGTCGATATGAGGCTTTTCTTCCTCTTGAGCTGATATGGGCCTCGCCCCCAGACTGATACTGATATGGGCCTCGCCCCCAGACTGATACTGATATGGGCCTCGCCCCCAGACTGATACTGATATGGGTCTCGCCCCCATGCTGATACTGATGCTAATATCGATGCTTCGGACTGGCTTTCATTTGCCGCTTTCTCTCCTCAAAACCTGTGAACACAAAACAAACACAAAACACAAAAAGGAATGCAAAATAGGTTACGTGTATGCGTGCATGCGTGAATGAGTTTCCTATCCCGTTGGGTTAGGTCTTCTGTCAATTCCATTGATGACCATTCTTCTCTTGGGGAAAGTACCATTTCCACCTGTCTTCACTGATTTGTTCTAGGAACCCGTTTCTTTCCAAGTCTAACAGTCCCACTGTCTCCATTTCCCAATTCCTGAATGGCTAACTTATCTTTTCTGCTTGCTTCTTTTGAGGATTCCCTACGTTCTGAGTATCTTAATACCAAGATTGAATGCTTTTGTCATATGCACTCATGTTGCAAGTTGAGAAATGGAGATTCAGGCAAGTAAGCGAAATGAACTTCTTTATTATTGTTGAGAAAAAGGTCCGAACAAGCAAACAAAATCAATGTCTTTATTAAAAAAAAGATAAACTTGGAGAAACAGCAGTGCCTCCTTCCTCGGCCTATGGTTCTCCATCATTGTCATCCCTTATCCCAATGAATGAAGCTGAGTGGTTGAGAGCCTGGAGGACAAGGGTTTCGGGTAGGCCAGAGTTGATCATGTAGTTGGGTAGGGGATTTCTGTGTGCATTCGGTGTTCTCTTTCTGGGTCAGGTATTTTGTGGGTGTCAATGAGGTCTTGGATCTCATGCCTAAGGCGGGGGCAATTGTCAGTTTCGTGACCCTTTTGTTGGTGGAAGTAACAAAATAAGTTTAAGTCAAGGTAGTGGGGTACAGGGCTTGGAAGTGGTTTAGGTTCCAAGGGTTTCAGGAGTCCTTGCATCTTCAACTTTTCAAACACCTTCGATAGAGGCCTGCCAAGGTTGGAAAATCGCCTATTTCTGATGGTGCGGCAACCTCGGCGGTAGTAGTGGGCCTTGTCTCAGAATGCCCCCAAAATTCCTCTTATTCTGGCCATAAAACTTTCTGTTTTCAGCCTCCTCTTCCTCAATATCCATGACAGTTTCCCTCAACTGTCGAAAATCGGAAATCATAGAAGTCATCCTCCTCAACTTGCCATAGATCGAGGGCTTGGTGCCCTTAATGATCATTTTAATCTGGTCCTTCTCAGAGGGCCGAGTCTGCATCTT
Organism: Zanthoxylum bungeanum; assembly: GCA_019454045.1. Classification (NCBI taxonomy): domain Eukaryota; kingdom Viridiplantae; phylum Streptophyta; class Magnoliopsida; order Sapindales; family Rutaceae; genus Zanthoxylum; species Zanthoxylum bungeanum. The sequence goes on along the minus strand of SKCR01048404.1, from coordinate 66,830 downwards.
CAGAAGCTGGCTTCTCCAGCGGTCTACATACTCTTTGAAGCTCTCCTCCGGCTTCTGCTTAGTGTTCTCCAAATCTCGGAGTGATAAATCAATCTCCAAGTCTGTAACATACTGCTTCAGAAAAGCATCAGCTAGTTCTTCCAATCTTCCTTAACCTTCTTCTCAAGGCTATGATACCAAACCACAGGTGCCCTCGAGTGACATCCCAAACATCTTTTGGACTTGGCGCTGAGACAGGCCAACTGAACTCATAACAGACACATACTGACGGAGATGCACCCTCGGATCTCCATTCCCATTGAACTTAGCCAAATCCGGCATCTTAAACTGCGCTGGCAACTGCTCCTCAAACTTCATTGTCTCATAGTCTAGCAAATCTTCATTCTTACCCCTTATCTTGCGGGTAACGGATTCAACCTGATCCCTGAGCTTCTGTATCTCGGCCTGAGACCCAATCACTCTGTCTGTTGCATACTCTGCATTATCATCATCAAAAGCGGGGATATCATCCCCCAACCCATTCAGAGGCTTCTCGCGCCTTACATTCTCAGAATCTTCCCCAGCACGGGGCACAGCCATATTTTTCATGGCAGCAGTCAAGGCTTGCAACTGTTCAGTAATCTTGGCCAAGCCACTTTCCAACTGATCTATCCGGGATACCTCAGTATCTGATTCACTCATGTCTGTTCTCGGTATTTTGGTGAGTCTTCCTTTTTTTCTAACCAACGGGAATCTATGATGGCTTTCAGAACACAAGGGTTAACATGATGTATGCATGCATGATGTGCATAAGAAGTATATAACATATATTAAGTCAAACAAAATTCTCAAACAAATCGGCCTATCATCATTTTAGAAGCTTTTGGGACAACTGTCATAGGAGTGAACTCATCCCAGTTTAAATGGCCCAACAAGTTCACGTCTCATGGCAAGGAGCCCAACTAAATCCAAATGGTAACATTCCGAACACAAGCACAAGGTGGCTCATCAACACTTAGAAGCCTTCGGCCCAATTGTCATAAAATACATTCTTGTCCCAGTTTACATGGCCCAACAAGCCCATATCTTATGACAAATAGTCCAAATGAATCCAAACGATGATGTTCCCAAACACAAGCATAAAAGAGAGATAATGCAAACATAACATAACAATTTTTACATAATGGCCCATCAACATTTCAGAAGCTTTGGGCCTAGTAGTCATACGGTACGAACTTGCCCCAGTTTAAATGGCCCAGCAAGCCCGTATTTCTGACAATAGTCCAACTGCATCCAAATGAGGATGGTCCACAAGCACATACTCAAGGAAATAATTGTTACTTTAGCCAACCCGGTCTATGGGTGGGTTAGTAAGAGTATAGACAAAGGCTCTCACCGGCGAAGGATGGCCCACAACTAGGTCTCCCCACTCAAGGGTTCAAGCAACCAAGTGAGCGCACCCTTTTTTATACACTAAGGTACGTGCCAATGAGCTATGGTGTGTGACGGACTGTCAAATGGATTTCCCGTTGTAGATCCCCCAGAGGGAAGGTGGAGCGAGGCTCACTTAAATACCCAAGCCTCTTAGGCTCTTTTCGCTTGTTGTCAGGAATAAACAACGAGTCCTCCAAATTAGTCCATCACAAAGGCTACGAGTAGATGGCCATATAGGTGCCCTCACAGCTTTTCCTTCTAGAAAGGTAGTGAGTGAAGGAAGACACCAAACCATTACCTAGCCTAAAAATGCCTTTGATTTCATCTTCATTGTAAATGCGACAAAGTACGTCGTCTTTATACATAGACCGAACCTCCTCTTACAACTCCTATTCGGCCAAACTATAAAGGCCGTCCACGTCCCTATAACCCCCTCGAAGCCCTGAGGCAGACATCATGTGTACTAAGGGATAAAGTTACTTGAGGTGGTGCCAAAGAGACCCAGTCGGCCAAATAGGCTCTGGCACTTCAGCCTCATTGTAGACAACAGGACCTGGGCGACGCTATTCTAGGCTCGCGGCCTAGTTTGGGAAGGATTACATAACATGGAGTTGCCACCCGGTGTGAACCGGGACAAAGATTTAAGGCCGCACTCACCCCTCGCAAGGGAAGACCTCAAACCGTTGGGTTCGGAATGGTCCCTTACTTATGTCACTTGTAATGAAAGGATTCATGTAATAATTTAACTAAGCTTAAGTAACACTTACTTCCAAGAGTATCATGCTTCTAAATTCTCATATGCAAAGTAAAACTTATGTGTACATTTTTACATATATCTCATGTTTAAAATTTCATGTTTAACATATATCAAGATAGTATCGAACATACAACTTTACACATCACATTCAGGAAAACACAAGCACACACATTGACCATACAAGCATACGAATTGTAATACATTGACACATTTTGCATAAGAAAGATCAATCAATAGGCAATTATGCATGAATATAATAAGACAGACTCAGTTCAGTGTGTGCACGTTCGTGTAGCGTTCGTAAACGCGTTCGAACGGGAATGAAACAGAATGCTCACGTTCGAGTAGCGTTCGTAAACGCGTTCGAACGGAAGTGAAACAGAATGCTCACGTTCGAGTAGCGTTCGTAAACGCGTTCGAACGGAATGAAACAGAATGCTCATGTTCGTATGGCGTTTGTTAACGCGTTCGAACGGAAATGAGACCTGATGCATGATAAGGCAAAATGTATGCGCGTTCGAGTTGCGTTCGTGAACGCGTTCGAACGGACACGGACCTGATGCATGAAATAGGATGCAATACATAAACAACAAAATAAAGGGGCGCGGCGAAGTACTGCCGTAAAGGTGGCCTTTTGGGGGCTCTTGATCTCTCAAAGAGAGGACCTTTAGACCAACATACTAAGCCCATGCGCGTCACATCACATCATGCATACAAACACAAAGACAATCATACTATTCTAAGTATGTCCGATTGAACGTGTCTTGCATCCAACCGAACACGCATCAACCGGCGCGGCGAAGTAGTGTCACAAAGGTGGCCTTTTCGGCTCTTTGTCTCCCAAATGGAGGATTTTTGGACTAACTCACTAAGCCCATGCGCTTGGTTGAATCATGCATACGAAAACAACATATTGAATTCAAGTAAAGAAAACTGAATAAACAAAAGCAACACAACGAGAGAGAGATGGTGCCGTTTACTCAAGCGGTACGTGGAGTTGTGGCCCGAGTACAGATCATATTACCGTCCATTCGGAATCGGCTAAGAAATTTATGTCCGGGTTTCCATCCGATATACCGCGAGAGTTGACACATCTCTCATTCATCCAATACCCACAACATGCATCCATAAACGACTCTCATGCGAATAGAATTCAATAATAATAATAAAAAGAACGAATATAAGCTAATGAAAATGTACCCTCAGGTCTAACCTTTTAAGCCGTCTCTCGGACTCACGTTCCACGAAGATCAAAAGGGGGGTAAAGCTCCGCAACTTTTCTGGTCCCTGGTTCAACGTCCTAGCTCACTGCTTCGCTGCTTTGCTTATTGTTCGAACTCCGTTCTGCTCCTATTCGGCTCCTGTTTTGCTGCTCACTGCACGGGCTACCTGTTTCAATGTTTTCAAAGAACTATTCCAAGTTGTGTGGGTTCTTAGTGCAATTAAAAGTGATTATTTTTAAGGTTATCTATGTAGTTTTCTAAGTTACTGTTTTTTTAAGGATTTTGGGCTACTGTTTTAAGGTAATCTAGGAGGTTGTTTTGGCGTGTTTTAGAATTCGGCTATGGTGAGTTGGGTTCGGCTATGGAGGGTGGTCTTGTGGTGGTTCTCTTTGTTTTCTTTTTGTGTGTGTATGAAGTGTTTTCTCTTGGATGTGTTTTGGGTGTGTAGAGAGAGTTTAGAGAAATTTCGAGAGAGCTTGGGTGTGAATTGTGTTGTGTGAAGGAGAGGATGGCCTTGGTTAGGGGTTGTTTATATAGAGAATGGCTAGGGTTTACAAGGGAAGGGATTTGTGCATTAAATTAGGATATGATTTAGTTTTAAACAAGGAAATCAAAGGATTGAGGGGGGGACAAAATATTTTACTTTAGGAAGTTGTAATATTTAGTTTGTGTTGGTTTAGGAATACGAATATTTTATATTGGTAAATATCTTATTAGATTAGGAAGTCAAATATATGATTGGCTTTAATTGGTTAGGATTGATTTTAATTAGGCATATCTTCTTTTTAGTTTAGTATGTGATTTGTTTAATTTAGGCATGATTTTAGTTTAAGTTGGTAATTGTTTATTTTAATTGGTAAATGGTTTAAATATTTTATTTAATGTTTAATATTTAATTTAATATTTAATTATTTAATTTGGGATGTGTTTTATGGGCTTTGGGGAGCTAAATGGGCTGGGTGTGAGGCTAGCAGTAAAACCAGAATTACCGACACCGTTCGAACGCTCCCTCGAACGCTACACGAACGCCCGCAATCTGTTTACCGTTCGAACGAAGTAACGAACGCAGCACCAACGAAGACAGTGAGCTTGCTTATTCTGAATTTCCCCTTCCGATATCCATTTCCCGCGGCATCCGTGACTCAAAAGGTAGTTGTCTCCAAATAAGACTCCTCATCGGGTTTCACATGCGAAAATGCAATGCCTACACTCATCATCCGAATCCTGCACAATTGGTACAGAACCGTCTGAAGAGAATCGCTCAAATAGAGGATGGTCTATTGGAATTTCCTCGACTCTTGGACGCGAACAGCCAAATTCAATATATGGCTCCATACCTTGGGGATCGGCTCCGACTGCACTGCCCTCTCCTAGTAATTGCTCCATGATGGGACCCTCGGCCGCTTCATCCGCATCAGAGGGAAACTGAACGACCGACATTTCTTCAGGTCCCACCTCCTCGCCTCCGCCTATAGAAGCTTTGGCCCTCGGAGTTCATGTCGTTTCGGGCATTGCGGAAGGCAGCTCAATCCTAAAAACCTGCACAAGATACACAATTATGATTTCAAAGTACATCAAACTCATGTGCAAAAGAAGACAGGTCTCAAACTCATACCTTAGAGCGACGGACGAGCGGCACGTCCGAATCAGAGATACGACTGGGAGAAGGCTGTCTCCTTTTAGCAAGCTTTATTTTCTTGGGCTTGGACGCCTCAGTTGCCTTCTTCGACCACGTCGGCTCAGAGGACTTGGGGGACAAAGGAATGGAAGAAAAAACTCTAATTGAAGGCAAGGAGAAAAATCGTTCACGGGCAGGTGGCCAGAAACGATCAAAAGAGGAATGAACAGACGTGCAAAGAGCAAAAGGAGCGATAACAAAAGAAGAGATCAAAGAGCGAGTTTCCGCCAAGGAATCCTCAACTTCAGAGACTGAAAAGACCTTAAAACGGTCTGACAAAGCAGAGCGCGTGTGAAAGAAGGAAAGAGGCCACCCTTTAACGAGGCCAAATTGACGGGCAACGAAGTTGGATGAGTACACCTCCACTCCGGCCTTGCCATAGGCCCCAGTCATGATGTCATGAATCAGGTCGCGGCTACATAAAAACCCGCGCCATATGCGAAGACCTGATTTGTCCTCTTCCAAAAGAGGGAGGTCATGGAAGAAGGATGGACTATCCGACACAGAAAAATGGAAGAAAGAAGGAACCCGAGGAAGAGTATAGAAATACTCAAAAACAGCACGAGGTGAGAAGGAAGATGGCCGAAGTTGAGAAAAAATAAGACTGGCACAAGGATAAGGGTGAGATGAATCAATTATGCCGAAGACAGGGAAATAGGCTCTCAACCAGAGCTGAACGAGCCACAGAGGACCGGAGGCAATGGGTGATGCCCCCGACAGAAGTTGTTTCTGGAGGATGGACAATCCCCGATATATGGCGGCCAGTAAAAAGGAGGCCAGGTCTAAGTGACGGCCGTGGGCAAGGTCAGAAGAGATATGGAGATAGCCCGCCACAGGCTTTTGGCTAGGTGCACAAATGATGTATTTGCACAGCCAGTAATGAAGGAAGGCCGTTCGTTCTACCATCGAGACCGTACCGGCCATTTTTGAAAATATGCGAAGGAAAGAAGAATACGACGAAAAAGAAGACGGACCCATTGAAGGAGGAGGGAAACGAAAAGTTTTGGAGGCCGAGATGGTCACTCCAAGAGGGGCCAGTCCAGTAAGAGCACCAATATCACTAATGGTGATAGTGAGGGGCCCGACCGGAAGAATGAATACATTGTATTCAGAAGACAAAAAGAGCAAAGAAATAGGAAACAAGTTACAGTTAAAAGGGGGCAAAGCTAATGAAAGCTCGATGAAAGGAAGAAGGTGATGTTTGTCTAAAAAGGCTCGAGTATCCGCATGCAACAGCATACGTTGAAACCAGGCTTCGAATGCGGTATCGGGTTTGGGCAAGGTGCGAATCGGATTGGACTGTGTGAAAGGAGAGATGTTAAGTGGCTCAGAAAATGGGAGGCCAGAAGAAGAGGGGAACTGTTGAGCCAACGGAGCCGTTGCAATAGTGTCATCTTCAACGAAGATGGGGCCAAGAGCGCACTGGCCAAAATTCTCATCAAGAGTGTGAACGCCGAAGGTGCCCACAGAAGAAGATTCCAGCGCCATCTTATAATCAACGAAGGTTGAGGCGCTAGTTTTGGGAGCAGAGGATGAAGAAGCCAATGATAACATAAGGTCGAGAATGCGATAAAAGTGGGTTTGCAGAGAAAGTCAAAGGTAAAGTGAAGGCCAGAATGGGATGAATCCTTATGTAACAGACGAAGGGTTTAACCTAAGACATGTGTCGCAATACGATTTGTCGAGAAGTGAAAGCGGTGGGAAAACGGAAAATGATGAAAGGTTGCCCTATACAGGTGTTCGAATGCAACTCGTTGCGAAAGTGACATACGACGGAAGAAAACATGAAGTGACGTAAAAAACAGCTCTTAAATGGGCCTCATGATGAAACGTATAGGAAAGGGCCGCACATTTATAGCAGAAGTGATAGGTTCACGAAGGACTCTAAAAGGAAGCCCGACAGGTTACAGAGCGAAGAGTTCCATCCCAGGTTTTACCTCGCTCGACCTTGCAGCATCGGCCTCCAACAGATCGACCGAACCTCAAAATCTTAGCATCGACCTCCAAGATCGGTCAAGGACAGATGTCAATACTACATCCTCTAGATGCATCGCCCAAGCTGTTTCCATTATTGGCACAAGCAGTAAAGACAAAATTGATATGACAATACCATTAGGCTGCAGGCTTACTTTCGGCAAAAAACCAGACCTAGAGCAGTTAGCCCCCCCAATTGGTCAGGTAACACATGGAAAAAAGCATTTCACGTGAAACCAATATCATGACTTAGGAGTATATAAAAGAGGAAGGTTGAAGAAGTAACTTGCAAGGTCTCCCAACCGCCCATTTAAGGGTCGACCTTACTCAAAACATCACAGCTTGGCCCTCCGTAACCTAGCGGACTCCCTAAGATGAAAAAGAAAAGATCGGGAGAGGCAGAACAAAGTCGGAAAAAGGAAATATCTGCATGCTACATAGGCCTTCAGAAATGGCAGCTTCCTTTTAGTAAGGTGTAAAATGGAATGTAAAAGGATTCACTGACGGCCATCCACACGGCGTAAGGTGTAAAATGAAATGTAATGTTGTGGATGGGCTGCGTCCGTTAGGGACAATTGTACAGGGTCCTCTTTATGGAAGGTACTGCACCTCCCGGTTGCGGATGGGTTACGCTCGTTGACAGCGGTTGGCCTCAGCTTCTCTACGCGGAAGGTGCAGAGAGCCTGATTCCATAAATTCTCTAGACTAAGGGATTGGCCGAGTGATGGGCTGGTCGAGGGCGAAAAGGAATGACCATACCAGTTTCTATACGCCTTTTCATCGATGGAAGACCGAAAAATTTGCCTCGATCTTCACGCCCGGTTCAATCAAGGTAAATTTGGGGGACAATTGTTGACAGAGGAAATTCTAGTCACCCTGGAATGAAATCGCCCTAAGACGAAGAGAAGAACGAATGGAGGAAGGACGATGGAGCGAAGAGCGACGAAGAGTCGAGACGACTGAATTAGCGGTTAGGACGAAAATGCATGATACAGTTGCTTCCACAATCGCAGCAGTTGGACGATTTTCCCTCCACAATCGAGCAGTTGAGACACGCAGCTCAACGGTTACAGGCACGATCCAACAACTGCAGAGAGATACTGGGACCGCCCAAGCGGTTTACAAGTTTCACTATAAAAGCTCACTCGGACAGAGAGAAAAACAAATCAAATGAAACTCAAACGAGCATATTTTTTATCTTTTAGCTTTTATAACCTTTAGGATTGTAATTTGTGCGCTTGTACCCCTTGGAGGCTTATTCACTTAATCAAACACCTCTTGCTGGGACTTTGTCTCAGGAGGTTTGAATCTTACACGATTTTTTTCCTTCACGCATAAAAAATTGCGCAAACACCTACCCTCCACGTGAACCATACACACCTCACGCACACTGCCGAACAAGACAACAAACAATAAATCCTTTACGTGAAAGCAGCCCGTCAACCCACTCAGCCACGTCATTTACAAAGCCATGCACACGTCCCTCTTTCATGCAGCCCTCACGTCCACTTCAGCCCCCCAAACCGTGAGCAACAAACAGTCCCATTAACCCTTCACCAAAAATATCGGGAAAACTGCCCTAAACCACCGAAAATACTGCCCAGAAACTACCCAGTAACCACCAAAAATACTGCCCAGAAAACTGCCCTAAAACTGCCCAGAAAAACTGCCCATAAAACTGCCCGAATACCGCAAACAATAACCAAAAATAACGACCAGAAAACAGCAGTAAAAATAGAGAAAACATCAGCCCAAAACAGTGAGGCGACGAAGGAAAATGTTGAACCAGTGAACCGGAGGAGTTGCGGAGCATCAACCCTTCCGACAACCACGTAACGCACTTTCGAGAGGCGACTTAAGAGGTTAGACCTGAGGGCACCCTTTTATTTATTCCCGTTCTTTTTTCTGTTATTTATTATTATTTCTTCGTATGCGTATTGTTGGTTTCTGTATGTTGTGGCCACTGGATGAATGATTTTGTGTTATCTCTCGCGGTATATCGGATGCAAACCCAGACGTAAATCCCGTAGCCAAATCCGAATGGATGGTAGTGCGGTTTGTACTTGGGATACAATTCCACGTACCGCTTGAAAAACGCGCATATTTCATCTCATCCAATCTTGTGTTTATCTATTGTTTTGTTAGAAGTATTATGTTATTTTCATGCATGATTTAGTTCTTTCTTTCACATTAGGAATTTGATTACCTCTCTTTAATTTTTGTGCTTAGACAATCACCATTTATTTATGCTTCTGCATGCATTAATTTAATATGTTCATGAGATTGTGTGTTTTTCGTTACTCTGACTTACTTTTTATGCATGCAAACTTAGGTATAGGTTTTACTTTTATGTATGCGAACTTAGATGTAGGCTATTCTTGCGTATGAACGTTGCGTAGACTTGGTTAGATTATTGCACAAATCCTTTCATTACAAGTGGCATAAGTAAGGGACCATTCCGAACCCAGCAGTTTGAGGTCTTCTCTTGCGAGGGGTGAGTGCGGCCTTAAATCATTTCCCAGTTCACACTGGGTGGCGACTCCATTTATTTCTCCGGTTTAGTCCCCCACGGGCTACTCCGTACTCCCGACCGGGCCGCGAGCCTGGAATAGCGTTGCCGATTTCTGTGTCCTACACTTATGCAGTGTGTGCCATATAAAGGAGGAATTATTATAGTCACAAATGAAAAGAATGCGCTGATTCCAACAAGAACAATGACTGGATGGAGAGTATGCATGGACTACAGGAAGCTGAACAAAGCAACAATGAATGATCATTTTCCGCTACCATTCATTGACCAGATGCTAGACAGATTGGCAGGACATGAGTTCTATTATTTTCTGGATGGATACTCGGGGTACAATCAGATTTCCATCGCCCTAGAAGATTAGGAGAAAACTATTTTTACATGCCCGTATGGTACTTTTGCTTTTCGCAGGATGTCATTTGGACTATGTAATGCTCCTACCACATTTCAACGTTGCATGATGGCCATTTTCTCAGATATGCTGGAACAAAGTATGGACGTTTTCATGGATGATTTCTTTGTGTTTGGAGATTCTTTCGACCACTGTTTGTAAAATCTGGAAAATATGTTACAAAGGTGCGAAGATACCAACCTGGTACTCAACTGGGAGAAATGCCACTTCATGGTGCAGGAAGGCATCGTCTTGGGACATCGGATCTCATAAAAGGGAATAGAGGTAGACAAAGTAAAGATCGAAAAAATTGAAAAACTACCTCCACCAACATCAGTTAAAGGGATTCGCAGTTTTCTCGGACATGCAGGCTTTTACAGAAGATTTATCAAAGACTTCTCCAAAATTACAAAACCTATGTGCAATCTTCTGGAGAAAGATGAACCTTTCAACTTCACCAGAGAATGCCACGAAGCTTTTGAGATCTTGAAATAGAAACTGGTCTCTGCCCCCATCATAGTAGATGAACCTTTCAACTTCACCAAAGAATTCCACGAAGCTTTTGAGATATTGAAATAGAAGCTGGTCTCTGCCCCCATCATAGTAGCACCAGATTGGACTCTTCCATTTGAAGTGATGTGTGATGCTAGTGATTTTACTGTAGGTGCATTTTTGCTACACGTAAAGCAAAAAATTTCCACAACATTTACTACTCTAGCAGAACTCTGAATGAAGCTCAACACAACTACACAACCACTGAAAAGGAGTTTCTTGCAGTTGTATTTGCTTTTGATAAATTCCGCTCGTATCGGCTGGGTCCCAAAGTGGTGGTCTACACAGATCATTCAGTAATCAAATATTTGATCGCAAAGAAAGATGCTAAGCCCAGATTGATCAGTTGGGTGCTTCTACTGCAAGAATTTGACGTGGAGATTTGAGACAGGAAATGGACAGAAAATCAAGTGGCAGATCACTTATCAAGGCTCGAGAATGGAGAAACAGATGGCAAAGAACTAACAATCAAAGAAACTTTCCAAATGAACATTTGTTTGCCGTAAAACAACATAACGTCTCTTGGTATGCTGACTATGTAAACTACAATGTATCGGGAAAATGTCCGTTGGAATGGACACATCAGCAACGAAAGAAGTTCTTCAAATAAGTCAAACATTATATCTGGGATGAGCCGTACATGTTCAAACATTGTGCTGATCAATTACTGAGACGTTGTGTTCCACAAAAGGAGATCAATAGTGTCTTGCAGCATTGTCATTCATCACTATACGGCGGATACTTCAGCGGAAATAAAACTGCAACCAAAGTCTTATAATCAGGTTTGTTCTGGCCCACTCTATTTAAAAATGCTTACTTATTTGCTCTTCAATGTGACAGGTGCCAGAGAACGGGAAATATTTCGAGGAGAAATGAAGGACCTCTACAAAACTTTCTAGAAGTGGAGATATTTGATGTATGGGGGATTGATTTTATAGGAACTTTTGTTCCATCATTCGGAAACATGTATATACTAGTTGCAGTAGACTACGTCTCCAAAAGGATTGAAGCAATAGCATTTCCATCTAATGATTCAAAAGTGGTGATAAAATTCCTTAAAAAGAATATTTTCACTTGCTTCGGAACACCTCGAGCTATTATCAGTGATGGTGGCACACATTTCTGCAACAGATTCTTTGATGCACTCCTATCCAAATACAGAGTTACTCATAAAGTTTCCACTGCCTACCATCCACAGTCAAATGGACAGGTTGAAGTTTCAAACAGGGAGATCAAAAGAATCTTGGAGAGGATCGTTGGATCAACAATGATGGACTGGTCTACAAAACTAGATGACGCATTTTGGGCCTATCAGACAACTTACAAAACACCCATTGGTATGTCCCCATATCGAATGGTGTTTGGGAAAGTGTGTCATATGCCAGTGGAGCTTGAACATAAGACGTACTGGGCACTGAAGAAGTTAAATGTTGATCCTCAAGCAGCATAATAGAAACGACTCCACCAACTCAACGAATTGGAGGAATTTCGCCTACAAGCTTATGAAAATGCCAGATTATACAAAGAAAAGACCAAGAAATAGCATGATCGAAAAATAGTGCGCAAACAACTGGAACCAAGGCAGCAAGTGTTGTTATACAATTCAAGGTTGAAAATTTTCCCTGGAAAGCTGAAATCAAGGTGGTCAGGTCCATTTGTGATTACTCAGGTTTTACCATATGGAGCTGTTGAGTTACTTGATCCCAACACCAACGAAACATTCAAAGTTAACAGCCAGCGTGTCAAGTACTAATGGGGAGAATCATTTGAGCGAAAAAAAAAAAGTGGCACACTTTCAGATCCAGCCTAACGTTTGGGCATTCATGTCTAGCTGACGACGTTAAACTTAGCCCTAGTAGGGAGGCAACCCATGCAATTTGTGTATATATTGTGATTTGGTGTGTTTTATTTTTGTGTGTTTAATTTTATAGGTAAAGTCATATTTCAGGATGGAATAAGTTCTCGCAAATCTTCACAAGCAATTTCTTTCTCCCTCAAGATGCTCTGATGAAAGTCTACAAAGCTCGCTTGGAATGAATGAGACTATTGATGATCAAAGGAATTCCTAATGATATTCGTTGGATCAATAAAGCACAGGTCTGATTGGCAGGTGAGTCTTCTGACTCTTTTATTTCATTTCTGCCTGGTTTAGGAAGAAGGACTTTTGCTAAGAGACGAAGAGCTAAAAGATTAGAAGTTTGCTATAAATGTGCTCGCATGACATGTAATACTCGTTGTCGTTCTTTAGGAATGATGTCTGATAACCGCGAAGATAAAATTAAATTCATTAGGGATGGCTTGAGTAAGTAGTCTTTAGATGACATATCTTTGACTCTTGAGACACATTCCAGTGGATATATGCATAACGCAATTCGAATGTTACATACACAGTTTCAAAAAGAACAAAAACATTTAAGTCTCGGGAATCTGACTCTAAAAGACCTTGTTTGCCATTTTATAAGAAAATTGGATGGGAAGCTTGTCCCTAACGCATAGACGTCATTCAAGCAATTACTTCTTGTAAATATTATTATATCTTTGTATTTATCTAAAATTGTGATTTGTTTTGTTATTTTCTTTTATTTTCTCCGACAAGATCCAGACCTTTTGACCTTTCACGATTTATTTTACTATTTAGTTAATAATTATCATTTAGCAGGTACTAGTGCTATTATTACTCACCATTTTTCAGGTTTTATAAATTCAACTCATCATTGCACTCATGAAGGCATCCAGACTTGAGGAAAAATAGAAGCAACTTCAAGAAGACGAGTTGTAAACATGTGTATTTTGTGATACTAGTGTTGGTTCTAAGCCAGAGTTCGTTGAGGCAGCACATGAATTGAGTAGAGTCATAGCTGAACGGAACATACACCTAGTATATGGTGGTGGTAATCTTGGACTAATGGGGATCGTTTCAAGGGCTGTACATGAAGGAGGTAGTCAAGTCTTGGGAATCATCCCAAAACATTTGGCAGAGGCGAATCTTATAGGACCATCAAATGGAGAGGAACTTATCGTGCCAGGTATGTCTGAACGATTGGTTGAAATGATTAATCGTACTGATGTTGTTATTGCTTTGCCAGGTGGCTTGGGCATGATGGAAGAAATTTTTACAGTACTATCTTGGGCGAGCTTGAACATACACCAGAAACCTATTGAACTGTTTAACGCTGATGGATTTTATGATTTTCTTTGTGTGTTTCTTGATGATGCCCGGAGAAATGGGTTCGTGTCAAAACCTGTAAAATATCTCATATTTACTGCTAGAACTGCCCATGATTTAATTGACCAAATTTTAGCCTTTGAACCACAAATTGACCATATCCTTTCCAAGATTAAATGGTCTGATAATGATCGTGGTAAAAAGCGTCGGATAAATCTGGATCTTAACATTTAATTTTCATTTTAGATGTAGAATTTCAGCTAACTAGGTACTATCTTCTAACTCTTCTTCTACTTTTTAAGACATTGGGGACAATGTCTCATTTAGGTTGAGTGAGGGGAATAGTTGACTAGTATCTTGTTTTATTATGTTGTTTTTATTGATTTTTAGTCAAAAGTTTTCAAAAAATTCAAAAAAATTGAAAATATTTAGAAAAAAATAAAAAAAAAAATATTTGTTTTTTGTTTTTAACTTGACTAAATCAGATGAAATTGGTGTGAGATAGTTGTGTAAGGAATTTCCACTCCTGAGACGTATCTCAACCTATTTCGTAACAAGTTAATTTTTATTTATTTCATTTTTGAATTATTTAACTTGTGAATTCTCCATAAAACTGACTAAAATGAATCTTCATATGCTCAGTTGATAGGTATTATTAACATGCATGGTAAAATACAGACATGAGTTGTAATTGAAAATTTTATAATATTCAGTGCTCTAGTTTAATTGGAGGAAGCATCTAAGAAGTGATGGAATAATAACGCAAAACAAATGTCTGAGATCCGAGTAATTAAGTCCGTATGGGTGTTTTAACACCTAGTGCCCTAAAACCAACTGGTTTGGGAGTCACTGGCCTAAAGCTCGCTATATGGATTGAAGATGTTATAAAAATATATATATATATATATATATATATATGAAATCCGAGTAATTAAGTCTTTAAGGGTGTTTTAACACCTATTGCCCTAAAGCCAACTGGTTGGGAGTCACTGGCCAAAAACTCACTACATGGATGGAAGATATTGTATATAAATAAAAAAATCAGAAAAAAATTCATTGCTAAAAAATGTGTGAATTCTGATATAACTTTAGGACAAAAATATAACTCTTTTCAACTACACTTGTGAATATTGTAGGCACAATGACTTGATTAATATTCTGTTGGCTGTGTATATGAAGAATGGTAAAAATAATCGGAAAATTTACTTATTTGGTAATTAGAAAGAAAGAAAACAACTATTAACTTGGATAAGAAATTTCACTTGTTTAGTCACTAACTTGTTTATTCTTTTTTCTCTTGTCTTTTTGCTTTTGTGTGCATTAGTTTTATTATCTTTTTGCTTTTGTGTGCATTAGATTAACGTTTGTGGGTGTCGTTGCTGAAAGCCCTCACGAGACTACAACTCGTCCACTAGGGACACCTAGGGGTTTAAAGGCTTCTTGCATATACTAAATGCAACCGTGATCCCTACGAAAGTGGCTTAGTTTAATTTTTATTTTAAAGATGTTTATGTTATTTTATCTTGTTGTTTTGCTCAAGGACTAGCAAAATGTTAGGTTTGGGAGTGTGATAAGTGGTAAATAAATCACTATTTCACACTTCTTTGACTTAATATTTTGTATTGTTTCTTGAGTTCTGTGAATATTTTGACGTGTTTTGTGTTATTTTGTAGATAAATAAAATAACAGGACTCTCTGGAGGTAATTCGGGGCCAAAACAACAGAAAACGGACAAAAAAGGTAAAAATGTAAATTTCCTGCTAAAATGCACCGTTTACTAAAATACGTCGTCTACTATCATGCGCCGCTAACGTGCACCGGAAACGTGTCACAATCAAAGAAGTTTGCTAACATGCACCTACCACGTGTCAATATCACATCAAATCTGCTAACGTACATCGGAAACATGTCACCATCACATATTACCTACACTCATCTTTGAAAATGCGTCATTGCTTGCGTCATGCTCACGTTAGCGTCGCGACGTGAACACCCTTACGCGTCGCGATGTCCAGCCAATAATACTACCGCCAGCCACGTGTCATCATCTCCATGAATCCCGAGCCACGTGTCATCAATCTAGGATGCGTCGCGACGCGTGAGGCCAGGATTTGCCTATAAATTGAGGCCGATTTCAGAATTCCAATTCATACTTTCTTCTAAGGAATTCCTTAAGAATACTAAGAAGATTGTATCTTATTTATTTTTTTACAACTTTCTGTATTAATTTTATTTACTTTACGCAATAGTACTTTCTTTATTTTACTTTTCAGTCTTTATTTTACTTTTCAGCATGAGGAGGTAACTCCCATCTGCTGGGGTGAAAGGTTAAGTTTTTATTACTAATATTTAGATTAATCTCCCTTAAGTATAATATATAAACTATTTAAAACCTGACTTAATGAGATACCGCCTTTATGGTCTGTTGGACTTAATAAAATCGGTTTTAACATGACTAAATTGGATACTGCCTTTATGGTCGGTTGGAATTAATCTTAAATTTGACTTAATCAGGATACCGCCTATATGGTCGGTTGGTAATTATCACGCAAAGTTAATATATTATATAATGGAGATATCTAAATAGAAGTAATAAAAACTGGATCCTCTAACCCCCCAACATTTTCTTTATTGTTTAATTTACGTTCTTAATGTTAGTGTTCCTAGAACATGCCAAGATCTCTAAGTTGTGATTTGTGTGTGAATAAATCAAAAGAGAGTTGCGGAATACTCACATTGATCGGATTGAGTTCAAAACTTTTTCCTTCTTTGTTTGATGTGCAGGAAGCTTCGGAGCTTGAGATCGAGTTCCAAACTCTCGGGTAAGTATCCCTATCACCTTCATTTGACTCTTTTAAGTGCTAGCTAGAACAAAATAAGCTCAAAATCGGCCTCCAAGAGAAGCAATATTCGGCTTGGGAGAGAGGGATCCAATCGGCCTTGATGAGGCAAGGCCATTCGGCCTAGTTCAAGGCCATTCGGCCAAAGAGCATGGCCATTCGGCCAAGAAGTGATCCGATCGTCCAAGATCAATGGCCATTCGGCCAAGATACTTCAAGGCCATTCGGCCAAGGTAGAGAAAAGAGAGAGAGAGGAGATTTTGTGTTTTGTTTCTAAAACAAAAAATTAACAATTACACTTTTTCAAAATGTGTATATGCTTTTTCCAAAAGCAAAGGCAAAGTGTTGGAGGGAAAATGGCATTTAATGCCTCCAACCACTTCCATCACTCAAGTTGACACTTGATAGACATATGATGTAACTTGGTGGGACCCACTTTAATTCAAAATTCAAGTGGCTTTCTCAACACAATTCGGGCTCGGGTTCGTTTAATCCGATTAAACAAATTTTCCATCGCGACATAATTAAATCCAATTTAAATAAATAATAATGCCTAGCAAAATTATTACGGAAATCGCTCGCGAATTAATTCCAAATTAATTCGTTCGCTTGAATTAAAATCCAACTTTAATTCCGCATTGAAATCTAATTTCAATTAATATATCTAATATATTATTTTAGCCCAATTAAATAAATTAAATAGTAAAATCTAATTTACCTATTAAATTTACTTTACCGATTAATTCCAAATCAATCGTGTTCTCTCTCTTTGACGAATTTATTCCCACATAAATTCTCGACGCAATTAATCCAGATTAATTCTTTCTCTTTTAATTAATCTCAGATTAATTTATTGTCATAATTAATCAAAGATTAATTTTCTCTCTCATAATTAATCTCAGATTAAATTTTGTTCGAGTCAAACATCATCAGTGAATCTTCGGGATGCGACCCAAGAGATCCCTGGATATGTTGGCAGTAAATTCGGTTATCGGACTATCCGAATACGTGCGTACCCAGTACCACGTCCTTACCGATTTACAAGACATGGTTGGTTTCTAGTAAAGCACCGTGCCTACCCAATTCTCCAGAAATATTTTGTAAACGAATATGTAATCTTTGTCAGACGTAGTATAAGTAGTATTGCGTATTACGATCCAGTATCGAATGTCACATGCTAGGCCTGGGGCTGGAATTGTGTCTGCCCCATACAAAGCACATATCGGATCTCTGGTAACTAGTCTCTATAATCGGATAATCATGACCTTGTCATATTATCCTGATAGCTGCAACATACAAGAGTACTAGTTCTGTATCCTACGTGATCATCTTTTTCATATGACTGGAGTGATACTTCCATCTTGACATCACACCCAATACACTACGATTCTCAATATACCCCGAAGAGGCGTACACAGAACCTGTTAAAGCCCCGAACGACCAAAACCAAAGTATATTGATTGTCGCAAGTATTAGCGATGCAAGTCTCAGGTTAAGACCAAATACACCTACCCTGATTCGGATTCCCATAGACACATAGTCATACTACCAATGGGATTCTGATGGGTCTATCCAGAGCGAACCTGTTTCCGTACCATCGGTAAACAGAACCTCCTATTACACCTGCATGAGTATCCAATACCCAAATATAAGAGAACTATGCAGTTACGCTTCCATAACACGCACAAGTGTAATACTAGCCTATTCCGCATTATCGATGTCCAATCTCGATAAAACTACAACAACATAATATTATGTACAAATAGTGATGTTATGGGTCATAATTGTCCAACAATCTCCCACTTGGCCTATAGCCAATCACTCAAGTGTTCTACACCTGAACTATGTACGGGTCGCTCAAACTTCTGCTGAGAAATAGTTTTCGTCAGCAGATTTGCAAGGTTATCATATGATGCGATTTATTAGATCATCACATCGCCATGATGTATGATCTTATGAATCAGATGAAATAGTTGAAGTACATACTTGGATCGTTGATGAGACCATTAATTCTTTAGCCTGTGCTGTAGCCTAGCTCAGTTGCTAACATAACTACACCTAATCTAATTAGAATTATTATAGATCTAAAACGCTTCTTTTGCTGCCTTAGCTGCAGCAATATTCCGCTTTTGTTGTTTATTCGGCAACAGTATCTTGCTTGAAGATTTCCAGCTCATTGTTTCGTTATTCAAAGCATATGAGACACTAGGTCGCGTATATGTCTTTCAATGTACGAGTTCTCGGAGAGTGCCAACAATTTTAGATCTATCCCGGTAGATCCTTATTCCTATAATAAGGTTGCCTCTCCCAAGTAATCTACGAAGAATTTTCATGAAAGTCAAGCTTTCACCGATTGTATTATGGGAATGTCATTTCCAAGAAATGATAAGTCATCATTATATAGGACAATCATTGTCAGTGCGCTCCCACTAACCTTCTTATATACACAAGAATCATCTTTGTTTTGAATTAAATCATATACCATTATGATTACATCAAAACGTTAATTCTAAGAATTCAATGCTTGCTTCAATCCATACATGGATCGATTTAACTTGCAAATCTTGTTTGCATGTTTTGGTACGACAAAACCGTCAGGATGTTGTAAACATCCTCCAAAAGGTTACCGTTTAAGGAAAGCGGTTTTGATGTTCAGCTGCCATATTTCATAAATGAAACATGCAGCATTAGCAAGCATTATCCAAATGGATTTAATCATGGCAACAAGTGAAAAAGTTTCGTGTAGTCGACACTATGTCGTTGACGATACCCTTTCTGTACAAGCCTAGTTATGTACATTTGTATGTTGTCATCCATGTATGTCTTCCTTGAAGACACATGTAGTACCAATAGGCACAATGCCTTCCGGTACATCAACCAGTGTCCAAACTTGGTTGGTATACATGGAATCCATTTCGGACTTCATGGCATTTTCCCATAAAAGGAGTCGATACTTTGTATCACTTCCTCATACGTAGCCGGTTAAATATCGTCAATAAGATTAACATCTACATGAGGTGAGATCAGAAACCCATACCTCCCAGGTTATTTTCTGACTCTCACCGACCTACGCGGTTCTTGTGTATTCGAAGATTATTGATACAGTTTCATCCCTGATGAACTATTGGTGTTCCGTAAAGGAGTCGGTGCCTAGAATAGTATTACTCTGATTTTTATCGAGTTTTACTTTCCTCCCACCACTGCATATATGAATTCCTCTTAGGAAAACCGCATGGAGAGCAATAATTACATTGTTCTCTTGTGAGTTGTATAAGTACTATACTTTGGTTTCCTTAGGATAACCAATTACAAATAGGCATTTATCCGATTTGGGTTCTAGTTTGGTATCATCCAAATGTATGCCCAGCATTCCCAAATCTTCAGGAATGAGGAACCCGGTTTCTTTCCTATTCATATCTAAATATGAAGTCTGTCTAACAGATTTTCATGGAACCTTATTCAAAATAAGTATTGCACTGTTTAATGCGTATCCCTATAAGGAAATTGGTAGCTCAAAGCGACTCATATGTTTAAGTATTGTCCATCATAGTCTGACTGCAATGTTCTAATACTTTTACCAGTCTGTTTTCTTACTTCGTGTCGAAAATCTATGAATTACTCAAAAGTTTCTGACTTGTGTTTCATAAGATACACATAACCGTAACGCGATGCCATATCCGTAAAGGTTACGAAGTATTCATATTCACATCTAGCCTAGCTAGACATGGGCCCACATACATCACTATGAACGAGGGCTAATAGATCGGTGGCACTTGTACTTTTACCAAGTAAAAGGTGTTTTAGGCACTTTGCCTAATAAACTAGATTTGCAGACATCATATGAATTAGAATCAAATCCGTCCTAGTATCCACTCTTCGAAAGAGTGGATATACGAGTCTTGTTAACGTGTCCCAGACAATAATGCCACAAATAAGTCTCATCTGATTAAATCAGTTTGAGCTATTTTTTTGTCATGTTATACGTTTGAGATTCATTTATATTCAAAATATAAATACTGTTATTCACATCTAATGTGTTTATCTCAATATCATCTTTATAAACAAAACATTTAGTGTTCTAGAATATAAAGGTATTCCCGCAACGGGTTATACTAGATATAGAGATAATGTTTCTAGTCAAACTAGGTACATTATAACAGTTTCCTAATTTAGGTACATGTGCAAAGGGCAGTTCCAAAACTTAGGTTTCTACGGCCAAAACAGCGACTCTCGTCCCATTTCTGATTCGCAGGTCAATCTCACCTGAAGTCAGTATCCTGCTAATCAGCAGATCCCGCATATCAGTACATATATTCATGTATCACATCTAGTATCAAAATCCAATTTTAAAACCAGTAGTGAACATGTTTATAACAAACATTCCTGAAGCCGGAACCTTGTCCCGCTTTCACTTCCTTCATGTCTGCCTTGTCCCTTCGGCAGTGACACTTCTAGTGACCCCATTTGCCACAGTTTAGACAGACAACTTGGATATGTCTTTTTAAGAAGCTCTGGCTGTGCATAAGGATTAAGCACTAAAGTTATCATCACAATGAGTCTTCCTAAGCTCATGCTCTACTATTTGCTCAACTCCGGGCTCATGCACAAGAGGTTTCTCTATCAAATAGAATAACTTCTCAGCTCCCAGGACTATCCTGAAGTTTTATTCCCAATCTGAAAATTAAATCCGTTAAAGACATTTTCCCCAGGATTATGTTCTAAAAGCTAATCTTTCAGTCATCTTGATTGTTATAGTCCAACTATCCAATCAACGATTTCAGGTACAATTAAATATAATGATTACTATAGTCTAACTATATAATCAACTACAATTGATTGGTTACATTCAAATGTATTGATTATTATAATCCAATTATATAACCAACCACAAATGAAGTAGTTTGAATACAGTCCAACTGTTAAATTAAAACAACAATTGAATATTAGTCCAACTAATATATATTTAATGACGAAAAATGAAATGAGCGTGTATTGGCAAGTATCTAAATGAAATTGCAAATTTAATACTTGCCTCCCACTATTTTTTGGCGAGCCTCTAACCCTCTGTGGAGTACTCGGGAAACCTAGTTTCCTAGTGGGCTAGGATCCCGTTAAATAACACATAATCTTGACTTTGGCCAACAAATTGTATGAAACTTAACTAGTTAGATCTCTAAGATCAATTGGATCACATCCAATTCCTAGATCCAGTAGGTGGACATCCAAGTCTGAAACATATATCTGATATATGCCAATATATCCAATATATTGCCTAACCTTCGGAGCTTTTTCCTTCTTTGTTGGATGTGTTGGAAGCTTCAAGAGCTTGAGATCGAGTTCCAAACTCTCGGGCGAGTATCCATATCACCTTCATTTGACTCCTTTAAGTGCTAGCTAGAACAAAATAAGCTCAAAATCGCCCTCCAAGAGAATCAATATTCGGCTTGGGAGAGAGGGATCCAATCGGCCTTGATTAGGCAAGGCCATTCGGCCTAGTTCAAGGCCATTCGGCCAAGAAGTGATCCGATCGTCCAAGATCAATGGCCATTCGGCCAAGATACTTCAAGGCCATTCGGCCAAGGTAGAGAAAAGAGAGAGAGAAGAGATTTTGTGTTTTGTTTCTAAAATAAAAAAATTAACAATTACACTTTTTCAAAATGTGTATATGATTTTTCCAAAATCAAAGGCAAAGTGTTGGAGGGAAAATGGCATTTAATGCCTCCAACCACTTCCATCACTCAAGTTGACACTTGATAGACATGTGATGTAAGTTGGTGGGATCCACTTTAATTCAAAATTCAAGTGGCTTTCTCAACACACTTCGGTCTCGGGTTCGTTTAATCCGATTAAACGAATTTTCCGTCGCGACATAATTAAATCCAATTTAAATAAATAATAATGCCTAGCAAAATTATTACGGAAATCGCTCGTGAATTAATTCCAAATTAATTCGTTCGCTTGAATTAAAATCCAACTTTAATTCCGCATTGAAATCTAATTTCAATTAATATATCTAATATATTATTTTAGCACAATTAAATAAATTAAATAGTAAAATCTAATTTAACTATTAAATTTACTTTACCGATTAATTCCAAATCAATCGCGTTCTCTCTCTTTGACGAATTTATTCCCAGATAAATTCTCGACGCAATTAATCCCAGATTAATTCTTTCTCTTTTAATTAATCCCAGATTAATTTATTGTCATAATTAATCCCAGATTAATTTTCTCTCTCATAATTAATCCCATATTAAATTTTTTTCGAGTCAAACATCATCGGTGAATCTTCAGGATGCGACCCAAGAGATCCCTGGATATGTTGGCAGTAAATTCGGTTATCAGACTATCTGAATACGTGCGTACCCAGTACCACGTCCTTACCAATTTACAAGACATGGTTGGCTTCTAGCAAAGCACCGTGCCTACCCAATTCTCCAGAAATATTCTGTAAACGAATATGTAATCTTTGTCAGGCGTAGTATACGTAGTATTGCGTATTACGATCTAGTATCGAATGTCACATGCTAGGCATGAGGCTGGAATTGTGTCTGCCCCATACGAAGCACATATCGGATCGCTGGTAACTAGTTCCGTATCCTACGTGATCATCATCTCCATATGACTGAAGTGATACTTCCATCTTGACATCACACCCAATACACTACGACTCTCAATATACCCCGAAGAGGCGTACACATAACATGTTAAAGCCCCGGACGACCAAAACCAAAGTATATTGATTGTCGCAAGTATTAGCGATGCAAGTCTCAGGTTAAGACCAAATACACCTACCCTGATTCGGATTCCCATAGATACATAGTCATACTACCAATGGGATTCCGAGGGGTCTATCCAGAGCGAACTTGTTTCCGTACCATCGGTAAACAGAATCTCCCATTACACTTGCATGAGTATCCAATACCCAAA
Organism: Zanthoxylum bungeanum; assembly: GCA_019454045.1. NCBI lineage: Eukaryota > Viridiplantae > Streptophyta > Magnoliopsida > Sapindales > Rutaceae > Zanthoxylum > Zanthoxylum bungeanum. The sequence continues at coordinate 43,379 of SKCR01048404.1, read as the reverse complement.
TATAAGAGAACTATGCAGTTACGCTTCCATAACACGCACAAGTGTAATACTAGCCTATTTCGCATTATCGATGTCCAGTCTCGATAATACTACGACTAGAGATATTTAATGATTAAATCTTAATGGATTAATATTGTCTCTTATCTTATTAATCCGGAACTAATCATATGGACTTTAGTCATTTATATATCCCGGTAATCCAATTACAAATCATAAAAGAGCAATTTCCTTTGTCACATAGTTAATTTGTACAACAACATAATATTCTGTACAAATAGTGATGCTATGGGTCATAATTGTCCAACACTTAATTTCCAGCATTTACTTTATGTCATTTATTTTATTTAAGCTTTTACTAGTCTTAGATATGTGTCGTAACTAAAACAGTTTTGTGATGAATTCCAATATCACCGGTTTATAAAGGGTTATTTTGTGTCTTGGGTAATATAAAGGTTTATTGATTAAGTCTTAAGCTTAATGCTTCTTGTTAACTGGTCATTAATAAAATTGATGTGGTAAACTTAAAATAAACTTGACAAATGAATTTTAGGTTTCAGCCTTAGACTTAATAGCCCACGATCTCCCTTAAGGATTATATACCCCTTAATAGATTTCCTTCCAGGATAGACATATACATGTCGGGCGGGGGTAGTCACAATTGGAACTTAATCTTAATGAATTCAGGTAACTTGGTTGACATAGACATTGATTAATTGAGTTACACTGGGTATTTGTATCTGATCATCGACAGAGGCTTTTTCATAATTTCGTGTTCCAGGTTAATAAACCAATATATTGCACAAACATGAGATAACCACTTCATCTTTAAAAGATATTGGAAGGATTCACAACCCTAAATAGTTTAATAATATTGATTTTACCTTTAATTCATTTTCATACTGTTTTATTTACTTATTTTAGTTTAAAGTCACCATCCAATCAAACAACCAATCTATTAGATACTTGTAAAAATTTGGCTTCATAAATTAATAGCTTAGGTATTAAGTCCTCGTGGGACCGATACATTTTTACTACTTGAATGATACATGCGCTTGCGTTATACGTGTGTGATCACGCCGGTCAAGTTCTAGCCACATTTTACCGAATATTATCCTGTAGTGGCTATTGGTGATGGAAAATTTGTTAATCATGATGGGAAATTTGTAAGTTTTGTACACTACTACCATAGATTGATGAATCAGTAACCAGAATTCAACAATGCACACGACTACCATAGATTGATAAATCAGTAATTTTTCCTGTTTATTGTGATGGAAAATTTGTTAATCGGTTGAGTAATTGGAGGGGGCATTTTGCTGAATATTATCCTGCAGTGACTAAAAATGATGGGAATGAGAGTAAGCATGGGTGTTAGATTTAGTTCGGTTCGGTTTCAGAACCGAACCGAATCGTTCGGTTATACAGTTCTAGGTTGCTAGAACCGTAACCAAACCGATTCAAAATCGGTTTGGTTACGGTTTCAGCTTTTTATAACCGCGGAACCGAACCGAACCGAAAAATTCGGTTTGGTTCTAGTCCGGTTCGCTATTTTTTAAGGAAAAAAATAAAAAAAAATTGGCTCGGTTCCGGTTCCGAACCGAACCTTATGGTTACGGTTCCAAATTTTGTAGATCCGTAACCGAACCGTTTGGGGGTTCGGTTCGGAATATTTTGGAAACGAAATCGGATAGAATCATAACCTTACGGTTCCAATTGGTTCAGTTCCGGTTCGATTTCGGTTCCGAACCGGAACTGTGGCCGGGTCTACTTATAATTATGCTATCAGTGTTCCTGTTTTTCGACAAGCTTGAGTGGCTGACGGCGTAGGAGATTCTAAGATTGGAAACCCAAGTAAGAACATTATTATTACGCCTAAAATCACAACAATTCAAAATGTATGTCTTCCAAAGCTTGAACCTACATTACTAAAGCATGCCAAAACCCTTGAAACACCCTAACTTGGACTATCAATGCCATGAATGAAGTCCATCCTGGTCCAATCCAGTTAAAAGGCCTCACAATGGTGAATTCGAGACCATTCTCTGCACCCTCAAGTGATGGAGTTTCAAACAAAAATTGGTTTTATAATACGAAATCAGGTTCTAAAATTCGGTTCCGGTTCCCACCATACTAGAACATGAACCGGATCCAGATCGAAAAAATCGGTTTCTTAATTTTGAAATCGGATCCGACCCTGAAGGAATCAGTTCCAAAATTAAAAAATCGGTCTGGTTCCTTCTAGTTCCAGGTAGAACCGGAATCGATGATCACCCTTATTTACAATGGTAATGGTCTTTATATAGGCAACATATCAAACTAAAATAGGAAAGAATTAATACTGATAATGGAAATATAATAATGTTACAATCATATCTTGAAGATTGATTCCTTAATAAAGAGGTAATATTTTTTTTAACATAGTTTCCATAATAATGAGATATTATTTCTTTAACATCTGTAATGTACCGCAGTCATGGATTTTTAAAGATCATGAAATATACACCAAATCATGCACGTAGGATTGGCAGATCCTCTATTGATACATCACAAGATATCATGAGCATCGGTCCACACCTAACGAACGGATAGAGGTCTGGTCTAAGGACCGGTGACGTGATTGTCATCAAAGTGTGGAGGATCACTTATATATCATTGGTGGTATCTCAAGTCAAATGACCTACTATGCTACTCTACTCGGGAAAATTCTTATTGACGTTGGTGTGTCATCTATCAGAAATACTTACAATGAGTCATTCAATGCTCATCAAATCAATTCATACATATCTATATACAAGTCTCCTAAGACTCATTGTTCATTAAGATAAAACATCTGATCAAATCTCGATAAACAACATGTTTCAGTCTCAATAGATTTTACTAACCAAGCCGTGTCAGCAAATCTCGATCAGGAACTATATTTGAATGTACCACTAGTAATGACTCTTCCCAATGTAAATTATAAACCTCGTTGTAACTATGTGACTACTCTATATTTTCCGATTTTTGTCTTATTTATAGTTTACTAAATCTAAGTTAGTTTCGATTTAAACTAATTTAGATTGAATATGTATATAAAAGATAAACGTTAATACCATGTATCATGTAATATTATGAAAAAAATGATTGTTCATATTCATGAACCTATCATAAATATGATATAATTGGTGTTCAAACACTAACCTCATCGATTATTGTATGATATTTAGATGTAATTGAATCTTAATCTTATATTGATATTAAAACACATGTAGAATTGAATTTAAATTCATTTTTTTAATTGACCTTAATTTATTTTGGATAAAATTACTAGTTATTCAAATATCTGCCCATCAAATAAGACAATAAAAGGAACATAAACATAACATCAAAATTAAATAGGGGACATTAATCTTTCTCCCCTCCTATCGGAGGTGGTTATATCATATATCGGGTGTATATGTCATCTCTCTCACAGCAGACGGGCCCCACACAATTATGAAACGCACATGCTGTGAGAGAGATGACATATACATCCGACACATAATATAATTTTCGCTCCTATCGCCATCCCTAATTTGCACTATTTTAAAGTATTTTCCATAAATCTGTACAACAAGACAGAGTTATTATTACGTGGTTGCCTTTAATACTGGTGTACATACCCTACGATTTATAGGCTTTAGAAACACTAATAAAGGAAACAAAGAGACAAGTATCAGAAAATAATAAATAAATTTTGATAATCACATGTGGTCAAGCTCAAGTTAACCCGCAAGACTATCATCACTTTATTGGTTGGAAACGACCATTCAGTCATGCCTCCTTGTAATGTCTTATCAGCGGCCGAAACGTCATCCAAGCTCACTGACACTGTACATCAAAAAAGTAAAAGTAAAACGACAAAACTTCCAATATCTAAAACAAACAAATAAAAAAAAAGGCTGAAATTTGGGCTTCGATATATGAGCTAAGCCAGCTCACTTTCCACAGTCGATACGTGTCCATCGGCCGTATTGGGGAATTTTAACATCAACTAAAAAAAAAAAAACATTTAACTTTCAGTTCTTACATTAACTGCATCACTGAGTCCGTCCATTATAAATAATCTAAGATGTCAAAATTCAACAACCTTCGTAATCGATCATCGGATAGTCAAAATTTAGGAAGCCCAATTTATGGTTTGACAATTTTTTTTGTTCATTTTAAAGTGAGATTTTTGTTTTTGTGAAGTGATACTTCATATCTCATATAGGAAGGATATAAACAAGTCAAAAGATTTATAAGAGTTAATACATTAAGAATTTTGAAATTGATGTAGGCAAAATTATTCAGGGAAGTTGTTGACAAATTATGGAGGCAAAGTCAAAAATTGGCATTTAGACTTTCGAAATTTAAATAATGTTATAAATTTTAATTAAATTTCAAAATTAATTTCCTTTTTAAATTTTAGTTAATTAACAATTTCTTTTTAAACTAAAAATTGTCAAGCCAAATGATACGTCTTTAAGTAAAAAAATATATATGTGTCGTTTGAAGTATTATAAATACGTAGTTCATTTCCAGATTAAAAAATCTAATAGCAACTCTTTCCTCTCTTAGTTTTCTTGTTCTTAAAAGAAAATAATGTTATTTTAATTTATTCTGGGGTGAATTTCTAGGTTTTACTGTCTAGAATTTCGTTTGGTTTTGTTTATCCTGAAGAAATTTGTCATCAACCCAGCAGTAAAATAATGGGGGTTTAATTTCTTTAAAGACGGTGAATACACGTTCAAAGTCTTTATTCATTATCTTTATTTTTTTCCCTAACAATCTTAATGAAATTATCGCAATTGAGGCTACTGGTTCTGGTTCTGATTTTGTATTCAACAAAATGTTCAATCGTGATGTGATCAAATTGTATCGCTTTGATGGAACAAATTTCACTTGCTGGAAGGACAAGTTGATTTTATACTCACTAAATGGGTGTCATATATTTGTTAAGTACTATTGTCAGAAATTCCTGAACCATTTGATAGACACTGAGGAAATCAAGAAATCACGTAAGAAACGTGAGGAAGATGAAGTTCATTGTAGATGATTTATTTTGAATTCATTATCTGACATGCTATATGATCTGTTTCTTTCTATCAAACCCCAACAAGAAATATGGAAGGTCTTAGAGAATAAATATATATTTGTAAAATAAGGTACAAACAGATTTCTCAATATTAAATTTTTTTTTAATTTTACATGTTAGATAATAAGTCTGTCATGGATCAGGTGGATGAATTACTTGTTTTGGTATCTAAACTCAAATATTTAAAAGTACAAGTGTTTGAAGCGCTTCAAGTGATTGCTGTAATTGCAAAATTGCCTACCACTTGGAATGACTACAGAAAAATTATTGCACACTTCTAAGGATTTCACCACTGACCAAATTATAAAGCATATTCGAATTGAAGAAGAGACATGTATTCGTGAGAATAAGTTTGCTTTAGAATATGGTACAAATGAGAATAATGTTGAGTCTAAAAAACCTGATAATATGGCTAGTGATAAATATGGAAATAAGAGGAAGCATGTTGATTGTTCTAATGATGATTCTGCTAACAATAAGAAAAAATAAGTTGTGTTGATTATATGGAAATAAATTTCAGTTTAAGAAAGAATTCAAGTTCAAAAAGAAGTTGAAAATAGAAGAAAATATCAGACAAAAGAAAGCAAATGTTGTTAAAAAGCAAACTACTTCTTCATATATTGTTGCTTGATCGTTGGACTTAAAATCGATATGGTAATAGAATGCAACATGGAAACAATTGAAAAATCTTCAGATTGGTGGTATGATTTCGGTGCCACAGTGATGTTTCCAACAAAAGAATTCTATTCAAAGATTATGAAATTGTAGGAAAATATGAAAAGTCTTGATGAGAAATCATGATACTGCCAAGGTACTTGGAAAATGGACAGCTGAAATGCAATTTACATCGGAAAAGAAGCTGATTTTAACAAATATTTTTCATGTTCCGATGTGAGGAAAAATTTGATATATGCAAATTTATTGTGCAAGAAAGGCTTGAAGGCTGCCATAGAAGCCGAGAAAGTTAATTTTTTTTCTAAAAATGGTGTATTTGTTGGACAATGATATTCATGTGATGGCATGTTTAAATTAAGTATTACAAAAATTGATGTTTCTATTTATATGGTTGAGTCTTCTTTTAATTTATGGCATGCTTGCTTGTCACATGTTAATTTCCATTCAATAAAATTCATGTCTAAGCATAATCTGATTCTATGTGTAAATGAAAATTTTGGAAAATGTGAAATATGTATACAAGAAAAAATTACTAAAAATATTTTCCAAATAATGATAGAACATCTGAATTACTTGAACTAGTACATTATGATATGTGTGAATTAAATGGTAACTTAACTAGAGACATGAACATATATTTTATTACTTTTATAGAAGATCATTCTAAATTTACTTATGTTTATTTAATGAAAATAAAAGATTAAGTATTTAACATGTTTAAAAGTTATAAAGCTTTGGTTGAAAATCAGTTGGAAAAGAAAATTAAAATCCTACGAAGTGATCGAGGAGGTGAATACTTTCCAATTGAAATTTCTAAACTTTATGAAGAACGTGGTTTGATTCATCATACTAGTGCAACTTATACCCCACAACAAAATGGTCTGGCTGAAAGAAAAATAAAACGTTGGTGGATATAATTAATGTCATGCTTATGCATGCAAAATTACCAACAAATTTATGGGGAGAAGCTTTATAAACAACTTGTCATATGCATAACATAATACCTTCAAGGAAACAAAAATTTCTCCATTTGAAGCATTGAAACGAAGAAAGCCTAACTTGGGCTATTTGAGTGTATAAGGCTATTTAATAGGGTTCCAGACCTTAAAAGAACTAAATTAGGGCCTAGAGCTCTTAAAAGTTTCTTTGTGGGATATGCTGAAAATTCAAAAGCTTATAGATTGTTGGATATAGATTATGGTGTTATTATAGAATCTGGAGATGTTGAGTTCTTAGAAACAAGTTTGTTTAGTAATTTAAATATCAATCCATAATCAAATAAAGAAATTTCTGATGCTATAATAACATAAGACACCAATATGAATTCTAGTTCTTCTTATAATAATAAACGAAAAACTACTGAATCTCCTACTGTACCAAGAAGACTCAAATAGTTAGGAAAAAGAAGAACCTAGATTCTGACTTTATTTCTTCACAAGCACTAGTCTTATTGGTTGAAGGAAGTAGAGATGAGGTATTAAATAAAACACCTATTGATTTAAATTTGGAAAGAGATCCTAAAACTTATAATGAAACAATGGCTTCAAGAGATTCTGTCTTTTGGAAGAGGCAAGAAATGATGAAATGGATTCCATTTTATCAAATGGTATATGGATTTTAGTTAATTTACCTCATAGTTCTAAACCCATTGGATGCAAATGGGTGTTCTGAAGAAAGTATAACACTGATGGTACTCTACAAACTTTCAAAGCAAGACTAGTTGTAAAAGATTTTAGACAAAAATAAAGTGGATCGATTACTTTGATATATATGCTCATGTGGCAAGAATTACTTCGATAAGGGTGTTGTTTGCATTAGCATCAATTTATGCTTTGTACATTCATCAAATGGATGTTGAAACAACATTCTTAAATGGTTATCTTAATGAAAAAGTATACATGGAGCAACCTAAAAGTTTTGTGCTTCCTAATAATGAAAATAAAGTGTGCAAATTAGTAAATTCCTTGTATGGATTAAAGCAAACTCTTAAACAATGACATGAAAAGATTGATAGTGCGATACTATCACATGGTTTTAAACATAATAGAGCAGATAAAAGCATTTATTCTAAGTTCACAAAATAATATGGTGTGATAATATGTCTTTATGTTGATGACATGTTAATAATAGAAACTAATATGCAAGGAATAAACAATATTAAGAAGTATTTAAATTCTCAATTTAAAATGAAAGACTTAAGAGAGGTTGATACTATCTTAGGCATCAAAATCAATAAACATAACGAAGGATTTGCTTTATGTCAAACTAATTACATTGAAAAGATTCTTTCTAAATTTAATGATTTGGATATTGAAGAAATTAATACTTCATTTGATATTTCTAACAAATTAGTGGAGAATCCAAGAAGATCTGTTAGTCAATTAAACTATGCTAGTGCAATTGGTAGTTTAATGTATGCAATGTATTATACTAGACCAGATATTGCTTTCGAAGTGTGTAAAATTTCAAGGTATACACATAATCCTAACACTGATCATTGGAGAGCTATTGAAAGAGTTATTGGTCATCTTAAAATAACAAAGACTTTTGGATTATTTTATAACAAGTTTTCTTCGGTGCTGGATGGTTATATTATTGCAAATCAACGTCTGGTTGGATCTTCACTTAAGGTGGAGTAGTTGTCTCATGGGCTTCTAAAAATAAACGTGCATAACTTATTTCACAATGGAATATGAGTTTATTGCTTTAGCAGCAGTAGGGAAAGAAGCATAATGGCTGAGAAATTTATTGTTAGATATATAATTGCGGCCACAACCGATGCCAGCTATCTTTTTTCACTGTTATAGCCAAGCAACTATATCTAGGGCTTTTAGTAAAATTTATAACAGTAAATCTAGATATATTATTTTGAGACATGAATATCTTAGATAACTATTTTTGATGGTATCATTACAGTTTTCTACATAAGGTCAAAAAATAACCTTGTCGACCCATTAACCAAGGTCTCTCGATGGATATGATAAGTAGCACTATGAGTGTGATGAGTGATGTGATCCAAAATGAGCTCTGTTTGTTGGGCCAAGTTAACTTGAAGTTGTGGCTGATTGCATGGCTTGGTCAGATTGGTGTATTTGGGCCATTTTGGTGGATTCAGAAGATTCCTTGGGTTCTGGAGTTTGTTCCATGGATGAGACTTTATATGAAGTCTTTATAATGTCTAAATCAAGAATGAAATGGGTTTTGGACATGCATGGGCTGCCTTGATTTATTTTCAGCTTTATTTCCGAATGGTGCATTAGTAGTGGCGGGATTTATGCAATCTTCATATTTTGGACGTAACTTTCTTATACGATGTCTGATTTTGGTGATTCAAGTTGCACTAGAAAGAAGACTCCTGGATCTACAACTTTGTAGCTTACATCAAAGTCCATTTCGGACTTCTTCTTAGTCAAAATGAGGACGCAAGATATCCCTACAGTTTTTATATTATATATATATATATATATATATATATAGATATATATATATATATATATATATTAATTGCGTCCCGCAGACCTTCTAAAACATTTGGTGTTGTGGATTTGACCTAATTTCGATTTCTTCCAAAATCTCACCAAGTTTTACCTACTGCCGCAAGGAGTTTGGGGTCTTAGAACCCTAGGTTTCGCAAATCGCACAAACGCAATTTAAGGGAAAAACACAATTAGAAAAAGGAATACCCACAACGCAGAGACCAAAAGACGCAAAACAGACGCAAAACAACACATGTAACAGAAGAAATAAGGGTGATATAAGATAACAAAATAAAACGCAGGAAGAAAAAATAAAAACGCAGGAAAATAATATGCAGGAAAGAAACACACGCGATAATATAATGAACGAAATAAAAGTAAAAAAAAAAATGGAACTGATATGTGAACTGACCTTGGAACCTTTGCTCCTGATACCAACTGATGAAAATCTGCCTGGAACAAAGCCAAGCAAACCCCTCCACGTGTTCTAAGCCCCAAGAATCGCGAATCTTGATTTTGTAAGAAAAAAAATCCTTCCAAGATCAAGTCCAATCCTTAAAGAACTTTGCCCTTAAGAACCTTTCTTTATTTCCTTGGAGAATCTTGAACAGCGATACAGCGCCACAACGCTTGCCACATGTTGATAAGCTTTTGTTCCGTAGAACAAAGGAAGAATCCACTCCCTCGAGATGACACAAGTCACTTTGTTTTGTAAAAAAAAAATATTCTTAGTTAATTGTCAATTACTATGAATAATGCCCCTTTAAATAGGTGACTAACCCTAATTCTACCAAAATATAATAAAACCCTAGAAAAATAAACCCAATAACATATAAAATACTTTAAAATTTCGTGCATGGGCTTTGTAATATAATTAAAGTTCAGCCCACCACTTAAACACACATAACCTTAAGAAATATAAAATATAAAAACTGTAGGGATATCTTGTATCCTCCTTTTGACTAAGAATAAGTCCAAACTGGACTTTGATGTAAGCTACAAAGTTGTTGATCCAGGAGTCTTCTTTCTAGTGCAACTTGAATCACCAAAATCGGACATCGGATGAGAAAGTTACGTCCAAAATATGAAGACTGCGCAAATACCGCTACTACTAATGTACCATTCAGAAATAAAGCTGAAAATAAATCAAGGCAATCCATGCATGTCTAAAACCCATTTCATTCTTGATTTAGACATAATAAATCCTTCATATAAAGTCTCATGCATGGAACAAAATCCAGAACCCAATGAATCTTCCAAATCCACCAAAATGGCCCAAATACACCAATCTGATCAAGCCATGCAATCTGCCACAACTTCAAGTTAACTTGGCCCAACAAACAGAGCTCATTTTGGATCACATCAATGAGTCTGAAATATTTTTAACTTGTCACTAGTAATTGGAACCTTACCTTTCTTATTGCCGTGTAATTCTAAAGGTTTAAAAAGTAATAATAAGTTATAGTTTGTGACATACATAATGCAATTCGACTATATAGTGCTTAAAGAAAAGAGGTTGAAGTTAACAGATTCGGTTCAAGAACAAAGAAGTCCAAATTTAGGACTTAAATGCTACTTCACCTATATAAATACTAGAAGTGGTGTCGCTTCTGTCAAAGTTTGGAAAATAGAACTTTATAAGTGTTTATAAATCAGGAGACATCATAATGCCATAATATGGTGCTAATGATCACGGTGAACATGTTAAAGAAGTATGTAAGATTTATGTGTATAATATTTCCAATCTTGTTAATAAAGGAATAATGGTTTCATATTATGTAATATGTATAACCATCTATTTCGATAAGATTTTGAAATGTCTATACAAATAGCAAGTTTAAGTCGAAAGACACCTTCTATATGCATAAATCTTAAATTTATTATTATCACTTACTTAGTGGGGGATTGTTAGTATATAGTTAGTGATATATGAAGTGATACTTTCTATCCTAGGAAGGATATAAATAATTGAAAGGGTTTATAAGAGTTAACAAATCAAAGGTTTTGAAATTGATGTAGGTAAAATTATGGAGGGAAGTTGTTGGCAAATTATGGAGGGAAATATAAATATTTCATATTAATATTAAAAGTCAAAGATCAGCCCTTGGACTTTTGATATTTAATAATTTTTTGAATTTTAATTTTAATTAAATTTTGAAATTAATTTCCTTTTAAATTTTAGTTAATTAACAGTTTTTGTTTAAACTAAAAACTATCACACCAAAGGATATGTCCTTAAGCCAAAAGATGTGTATAGATCATTTGAAGTATTATAAATACGTACTTCATCTTCAGATTAAAAGATCTAATAACAACCCTTTCTTCCTTTACTTTTATTGTTCTTAAAAGGAAAAAAAATGTTTTCTTTAACATGTTCTTGGGTGAATTTCTATATTTTGATATTAGAAATTCTGCTAGGCTTTGTTTATCCTGAAGGAATTTGCCATCAACCCAGAGTTTTAGATGGATTAATATTAGATGAGCTTCAGATTAGGGGTGGTCAAAACGAATCAACGAATCATATTTGTATCGAATCCTAAACGAATCGAATCAAAATGTGATGGATTCGTATTCGATTCATTTATTAAACGAATCCTAATATCAGGATTCGTATTCGATTCCTTTATTAAACGAATCGAATACTAATATTAATTTAGTCATGATATTATTTAATAAAATAATTTACCATACTTAATTTACAGTAATTCTTTATAAATATATACATATGTAATATGTAATTAATATATTTACTAAAAACACCTCACCAAATATAGAAAATATTACGTTTTCTATGGTAATTAGTCATAATTTCTCGAATCTTAATTAAAAAATAACAAGAACTAGTAAATAAAAATATTAAAACGAATCCTAAATGAATAAACGAATCAATGAGCTTAAATCGTATTCAATTCGTTTAATAAACGAATCGAATCGAATTGACCCATTTATTAAACGAATCCATTTTTTCAAACCCGTATTCTCTTTAAAGTGAATCGAATCGAACGAATAAACAAATCTTGACCCAAATTGCCACCCCCTACTTCAGATTGACTATATCATATGGACTTCGGATTCTTAAACTTAATTTTTAGTGAAATTCTTTGTTTCACTAGTTAACATCAACATCTCGTCCCCTCGTTTTTAAGATTAAGGTTTTAAGTTTCTCTCTACAATTTCAGGAATAATATTTTTCCTAATTTGATAGTAGTCTTTTCATATTTTTGGAGCAAATTTCTGAACTGGCTTCTTATTGAATATATCAAAGAATGTATTTTCTGAAAAGCCCAAATCATTAAAAAAATAAATAAAGAAAATCCAGAGTCATCCCACTTTGTTACAAGAATAAAGAAAATCCATGTGGGTTCGAGTCACCACAAAAGCAGTGGGGACTCAAACATTCCTCTTTATGAGGAAGAAGTTCTCCTATATATGAGTTGATTCTCAAGCTGTGTCTTGGCTGATTTAGAATTTGTAAGTCCCGAGCTACGTCTCGGTTGATTTCTGGGCAGTGTTATAATTGTATGTATCTAGAATCTCAGTTGATAGCATATTGTAATATATGTAGTTTGTAATAATTCAAAAAAAAATTGGTGTCTCCAAAATGAAAAAAAATATACTTACATATACATATGGTAATAAACCTGTAAACGTACTTGCACAAGTACATTATCTCAACTACCAGCATTACCTCAATTAGAAGAAAGTAAAAATTATATATAAGAATGTAAATAAATAAAAAAAATATCATATCATCATCTCTCTCTATTATCTGCTTTTATTGGTTGTTGTTTTGCTTTTAGGGTTCTTTGAGGGAAAAAATGGGGAGAGGGAAAGTGTTGCTTGAGAGGATCCAAAACAAGATCAATCGACAAGTAACTTTCTCAAAGAGAAGAAATGGTTTGCTTAAGAAAGCTTATGAGCTTTCTCTTCTATGTGATGCTGAAGTGGCTCTCATTATCTTCTCTAGCCATGGCAAGCTCTTTGAATTTGGCAGCAATGAGTAAGCATCATCTGCTAGCTAGCCCTCTCTCTTGCTAAATCTGAGTTTAATAATTTTGTATGATATATATAAATATATAATTTTATTAGTTGCATTATAAATAATTTTATTAGCCATCTGCAATGTGACAATTCAACCGCACTTCACTCTACTTCATTCATATTTCTCAAACACAATGGAACAGAAAACTTATTCTTTCCAAAAAAAAAAATAATAATAAAAAAAAAATTTCCTTCTTACTCTACTACCACTTCACACTTCAATGGGAAGTGATTCCATGATTATTATATTTTGATCCTGAAATGAAAGTTTTAATCCTTGTAAGTTTTTCTTTTTGGTTGCTTCATTCACTTAAGTTTTTCTTTTTTGTTAGTACTGTTTGGACTTTTTTTTTTCTGTTTCTGTTTTTGTGTTTTTTTCTTTTTTTTTTTCAAGGAAAACTTAGAAAAGCATGATCTGCTTTCAATAAATTTTGTGATGGATGGAATAGATCCTAGCTGTAAGCTTTCTTTTGAGTACAGTAATTAACTTAATCTGTGCGCTTCACCTTACAACCTGAACTGTTACATACAAGCAGCAAGACTTTGAAGTTATGATTTTTCTTTTTTGTTGGTTTGAAATGACTAAGGAACTTTACGTGTGTTTCAACTGAAATTGATTTGTGATTGAAGCCTTAATCCCTTTTGGGAATATACATACATGCATGCATACATACATACATACATACATACATGTGTTATATATAGATGTATATCAAATTTTGATGTTAATTCTGGTATCTGTCTTTAACATTATCATATAATGGTATGCAGTGGAACAGGAACATTTTTGCAGTAAATTCTTTACATGCTGTCTTTTTAATTAACCTAAGATTTAATCTCAGCTAATGTGTTTTGGCTTTGATATCATATAAAAAACCATAGCCTAACTCATACTCAAAAGTTAGATAAAAAAAATGAGGGTTGTCCAAATATAATTAATCCAAGTTTTAATATTATCCAATATAGGATATTTTCTATGACCTTCTTCAAATTATTTGATGAAAGAATTATAAGATGTTATCCAAGTTCTTATGAGCTATTCAAAAATTAATCTTGTGTCTCATGTGCATTTATGATATTATAGGATTAAAATTAAATAACATAATACATTCTTATCTAATAACTAGTAATTTTATCTTATATTTTAATTGGAAAATGTTTAGATAAATAAGGAGATCATGTGATGCAATTTCTAATATTGAAATTGTTACCTATCATATTTGAATATTTGAAATAAGTGAGGGTTATTATCTCAGCAAATCTAATTATTGGGATAGATTTTCATATTTCCAGGAGATATCCCTTTAATTTTTCAATGAGAGATTGAGTCCTTTAAGGATGATTCTCACTTTTGAATGTTGGACGTGAGGTTGAGCCCTCCAGTATGCTATCATCATGATACATTATGTTTTTAAAAGATGATAGATCAAGAATTAGAAAGTCTCAAGGGGGCTAAGCTTGTAACCCTTAATCACGGCTATTTCTTAAAATTACATCTCTTCTATGTATGGTTTCCACCAAGTTATTATTCATGTATTTATAGAATCATTAACATTCTATTGCCTATGTCATTAGGTAAGTTCAAAGATAAGAAAAAAACTATAGGGGAAGTATACTATCCAATGAATATAAATCAAATGTTAATGTTATAAATAGGAACCGAAATATGAGAGCTGAAGAAAATATATTAGTTTTCTTGATTTCAATATGAATTATAAATTATCTTTATATAAGCATTACAAAAGAATCAATATTAATTATATCCAACTAACAACTAACATTAATATCATATCTATCAATATTAATTACATACAACTAACATTAATATCATATCTATCAATATTAATTACATATCAACTAATATTAATATCATATCTATTAATATCCCCTCATCAAACTCAAGATGGTAGTGAGGAAACCAGATTGAGTTTGGAAACGAGGGTTGTGTAATGGCTAGGAATAAAAGATTTGGGGAAGATATCAGTTATTTGATCATCGGAGCATAGATTCACCAACTGAAGAGTACCGCGAACAATATGTTGACGAATTAAATGACAATCAATCTCAATATGTTTGGTACGTTCATGGAATGCATCATTATGCGCTATTTGAATAGCACTTTTATTATCACAATAAAGAGTGGTAATAAGTGATTGCGATACTTCCATATCCTCGAGGAGCCAACGTAGCCATAGAAGTTCGGCAGTAGTCGCAGAAAGAGCTCGATATTCAGCCTTCGTACTAGAATGAGCAATCAATATTGTTTCTTACTACTCCAAGAAATAAGCAAGTCACCTAGAAAAACAGAATAACTAGTAGTGAATCGACGATCAGTAAGGTCACCTGCCCAATCTACATCAGAGTAAGCTCAAAGAACAAATGAAGAATTAGCAGAGAAATGGAGACCACAAAAGAGAGTGCTCTTAACATAGCGAAGAATGCATAAAATAGCAGCATAATGAACAGATCGAAGAGCAGCCATGAACTGACTTACAATATGAACAACATAGGCAATTTCTGGTTGAGTGACAGTGATATAAATGAGAATACCAACTAATTATCTGTAGAGAGTAGGATCATCAAGTGTAGTGCCATCCATAGGTGTAAGTTTAGTATTATACTCGACATGGGTTGAAATTGTCTTGCTATCTGTAAGGACGGCTCGAGAAATAAGATCAGAAGCATACTTAGCTTGCGAGAGATGATAGCCATCATCTGAGAAGTAACTTCAAGGTCCAAGAAGTAACTCAGAAAACCAGAATCTTTCATTTCAAATTGTTGACTAAGAGACTGTTTAAGATCCATAATTCTTGAATCATCATCCCCGATAATAATCTTGTCATCAACATAAAGAAGTAGCATCACGATGCATGTACCGGATTTGCGAAGGAATATGGCAAAGTCATGTGACAAATAGTCATACTGAACTTGGCAAACCATGCACGTGGAGCTTGTTTTAGACTAGACGGTATATCTTGTGTGGTGGAGGATCAATACCAAGAGGGGGTTTCATGTAAATTTCTTTAGCTAGATCACTATAGAGAAAGACATTCTTAACATCTATCTGAAACAAACTTCATTTTCGAGCAGCAGCAATAGCAAGTAGGCTACGTACTGAGGTAAGACGAGCAACCGGAGCAAATGTCTCCTCATAATCAACCTCATATTCCTGAGTGAAGCCTTTAGCAAAAAAACGTGTTTTATAACGCTCAATAGAGCCATCTGAATGTGTTTTTATTTTGTATACCCATTTACATCCCACTGCAGTTTTACCGAGAGGAAGATCAACTAGGTCCCAAGTACCAATTTTTACTAAAGCATGTAATATTCATCTTGCATAGCTTGTTGCCAATGAGGATTAGAGGATGCCTCTCTATATGATTGAGGTTCATGTAAAGAAATAATAGTGAAAAAGCAATGATAATTTTGAAGATAAGTAGGAGAGTGTCTTACTCGATGAGGATAACGGAAAGAGGAAGTAGTAATATCGTGGGAGTGTTCAATCGCAAGGGTGTCAGAGACAGTATCTGAAGAATGAGCATCATCAGGGATATATAGCAATAGGGGTTGGATGTCCGTAGGCTCATTGGAGGTACATGCATCATGAACATGTAGAAACAACTCGATAGAGAGATCAATGAAAATTGGAGGGTGGTCAGAAGACACTTTGAAATTGGAGAGGGAAGATAACATTATATGCTTCCAAAAGACAACATGACATGAGATGAGAAGTTTTTATGACATAGTATCCCAAAAATGATACCCTTTGTGTTCAATTTCATAACCTAAGAAACAACAAAGTCAAGCACAAAGTTATAACTTGTTATGCTCAGTAGGAGGAAGAATGATAAAACAAACACTCTCAAAAAATTTAAGCAAATTATAAGAGGGAGAAATATCATATAAGCACTCATATGGAGATACGTGTTGTTTAATGACTACAGAAAGAATACGATTAATAACATATATTGCGGTGAGAGCGACTTCATCCCAAAAACATTATGGATAAAAAGATGATATGAGCATGGATTGAACGAAATCCAGAATATTACGATGTTTACGTTCTGCTCGCCCATTTTATTGAGAGGTGTATAGGCAAGATCTTTAGGATAAGGTACTTTGTTCTTTAAAAAAAACTTTGAAGTGTAGAGTCTATATATTCTTTGGCATTATCAGTGCGTAATATTTTGATGATTTTGAAAAATTGTATTTAACCCATAGACGCAAAATCAATGAAAGTAAGTTTCAGAATAAGAATATTATTTCTGACCGAAGTTCACATAGTTGACCAACAAATATAAGATTGAAAGTAAGTTTCAGAATAAGAAATGTGTTAGGTAATGTAAGGGCAAAGGTATATATTTGTCCAGACTGGCTTGCAGACATTTATGAGCCATATGCAGTAATAATTAGAGAGACAGTCGTGGTGGGATATATGAAGGAAAATAACGGAGATTGAGAAGTCATGTGGTTGAAACAACCAAAATCAAAATACCAAGGAGAATTACTTGAAGTGGCAGATAAGGCAGTAGAAGTACTGAGAGGTATGGAGAGTACCTGTCTAAGGAGTGTTTCTAAGTTACCATTGGATGTATGAGAGGCAGTGACCTCAGAGGTAACAGTATCAATTTGAATTGTTATCTTAGAGGGCTAACCAAGTCTTGGGGACGAGTGGGGCACTGTACAATGGAATGACCAGACGCTTGTAGTAGCGCCAATCCACCCTAGTAGGAAGAAGAGGCATTATGGCCTTTTTTTCTTATATTTGTGACATTCAGTAAGACTGCATTCATTTATAGTATAACCAGATTTGTTACAAGTACGACAAAATTTGCTTCAAATTTTTTAGAAATGTTTGCCCGCGGTGACAACCACAGCATCACGCGAGATGGCTTAAGTAATCCGAGGCGAGTTTCATCAGACAATAACCAAGAGACAGTAGCTTCCAAGGTAAGTAGAGGATATTGATATAATAAATAGACTCTGCAAGATTCAAAATTATCAGTAAGGGCCAAAAGAAACTAAATCAACCTCATACTATCATGGTGGGCGGTATTTTAGCTGCATCAATAACAAAACTCGTCGATAGTTCGAAGAGAGCAAGTTTGTCCCAAACAGATTCAATTTTAGCCAAGAAACTAGTAATAGAGACTGACCGCGCTTTTTTTTTTTCAAGTTATGTAACTCTTTCCATAACTGATATTGGTTAGAGAGAGCAAAAGTAGTGTAACTTAAGGCAAGCAAACCCATACCTCTTTGGCAGTTTCATAGTGGACAAACTGGTGGTGAATGGAAGGAACCGAGGTATTCCGAAACCAGGTCAGAATATGATGATTCTTATTGTCCCAATCATCGAGACAATCAACAAACTTGTCACCAAGCTCATCATTTTTTTGTTGAGGAGTTTTAACATTGACAGTAACATAACACCATTGTGGACACTGGATTTCGTCCGAGGTCCACAATCGAGAATTTATAGGGAGGGGGCACTAGCGATCCTATAAAACAGAGGTAGAGTGAGCGGGAGTACTGCCCACCGGTGTGGTGGGTTCCGGGGGCACTCTGACACTCAAGTCAGTAGTGAAGACGAGCTGTAAATAATTGAGGAGCAAAGTTCAGGGTTACCTTGATACATGTGAGCCGCCGTGAGGGCTATAGGTTGGCGGTTATAAGAGCTCTGGTGACAGAGAGTTGTGTTGTGTGATGTTGGATGATCCCCTTCATGCCATGACTTTTCTCTTTTATAGGCCCTCCTGATGATGGGTCATTTAAATCTCCTCTACCCATTGGATGTGTTAATGATATGGTTTATGACTGTAACTGCAGATTTAATGGATTTCATTACTGTAGGCATTTTCCCAATCTAATTACTTATGAATCCATTGGCACCCTGAACTATTAAATCCGTGATGACGGGCTCTGGGCTAGTCTGGCCTCTCGGCCCAAAGTGTATTTCTCAAACTAGATCTGATGGTGGTCCTTGGGGCTTTGGTTTGGTGATTGGCCCAAAGGCGGAATGACGGTTATGCCTTTGGGCCCAAATTTGGCCCGTACAGTTTATCCCCTACTCTCTAAGTCAATGAGTCTTTGGCTTGGTGAGTATTTGACGCGCGTGTCGAGACTATAGGATGAAGGTGTACCTGAGCGTCGATGCTGCCTATTGATTGAACCAAACGAATGTCAAGTTATGAACTTGACTCTACATGATCCATCGTGGATGTGTCCAGTCGAATAAGCTAGATGAAGGTCAAGATCATGAACTTGAATCTACAAGAGCCATTGGGGAAGTATCCAGTCGACTGAACCATATGAAGGTCATGATATATGTCATATGACATGTGTAATATATGTCTACAACTTGACTCGACATTAGTTCATGGGGGATGTCCCCGGTCGACTGAACCGGAAGAGGGTTCATGAGTTACTTTCACTCGACATGTCGTATGGACTGAGGGAAGTCCATGTCTAAATTTGACTTGACAAGAGTCCATGGTGGATGTCCCCGGTCGACTGAACCAGATGAGGGTTCAGGAGTTACTTTCACTCGACATGTCGTATGGACTGTAGGAAGTCTATGTCTTCATTTGACTCGACATGAGTCCATGAGGGATGTCCCCGGTCGACTGAACCAGATGAAGGTTCATGAGTTACTTGCACTCGACATGCCGTATGGACTGTAGGAAGTCTATGTCTTCATTTGACTCGACATGAGTCCATGAGGGATGTCCCCGGTCGACTGAACCAGATGAAGGTTCAAGAGTTACTTTCACTCGACATGTCGTATAGACTGTAGGAAGTCTATGTCTTCATTTGACTCGACATGAGTCCATGGGGGATGTCCTCGGTCGACTGAACTAGATGAAGGTTCAGGAGTTACTTTCACTCGACATGCCGTATGTACTGTATGAAGTCTATGTCTTCATTTGACTGGACATGAGTCCATGGGGGATGTCCCCGGTCGACTGAACCAGATGAAGGTCATGATAAACCCCATACTACGGGTCGAAGAACCAGTGGAGTCTTCAATGTCGTTTGGACCGATGAAGGTCTATGAAAGTCTTCACTCTACAGACCTGACGAAGGTCCAAGAGTCTTTCCTTATCATACTACTAGACCTAGTGAAGGTCTATGAAGGTCATCACACATTCTCCTGATGAGGGTCCATGTGACTACGGTCGTATGGACCTGTCGAATGGACTTGATAAAAGTCCAAGAAGGTCATCACTTTTCACTCTACTAGACCTGAAGAAGGTCAATGAGGGTTCTCATTCCTCATTCTACAAGACCTGACAAAGGTCAATGAGGGTATAATTCCTCATTCTACAAGACCTGACAAAGGTCAATGAGGGTATAATTCCTCATTCTACAAGACCCGACAAAAGTCAATGAGGGTATAATTCCTCATTCTACAAGACCCGACAAAAGTCAATGAGGGTATAATTCCTCATTCTACAGGACTTGTAGTCTGAGACCATGTCGTCTGAAGACTATGAGACTACGGTCGATTGAACCTGATGAAGGTCCATGAGGGTTCTAATTCCTCATTTACAAGACCTGACAAGGGTCAATGAGGATATAATTCCTCATTCTACAAGACCTGACAAAGGTCAATGAGGGTATAATTCCTCATTCTACAGGACTTGTAGTCTGAGACCATGTCGCATGAAGACCATGAGACTACGGTCGAATAAACCTGATGAAGATCCATGGGGGTTCTCATTCCTCATTCTACAAGACCTGACAAAGGTCAATGAGGATATAATTCCTCATTCTACAAGACCTGACAAAGGTCAATGAGGGTATAATTCGTCATTCTACAGGACTTATAGTCTGAGACCATGTCGCCTAAAGACCATGAGACTACGGTCGAATGAACCTGATGAAGGTCCATGAGGGTTCTCATTCCTCATTCTACAAGACCTGGCAAAGGTCAATGAGGATATAATTCCTCATTCTACAGACCTGACAAAGGTCAATGATGGTATAATTCCTCATTCTACAGGACTTGTAGTCTGAGACCATGTCGCCTGAAGACCATAAAACTATGGTCGAATGAACCTGATGAAGGTCCATGAGGGTTCTCATTCCTCATTCTACAAGACCATATATGTAGTGTCGAATGAGATCTTTAACGAGTGCCAAGCTTCACATGGTAGTGTCGAATGAGATCCTTAACAAGTGACAAGCTTCACATGGTAATGTCGACTGACATCCTTAACAAGTGCCAAGCTTCACTCGTGTAGTGTCGAATGAGATCCTTAACAAGTGCCAAGCTTCACACGTGTAGTGTCGAATGCGACATCTTCCTCATGCTAAGTCTCCATACATGTAGTGTCGAGTGGGATATCCTTACCAAGTCTGGTAATATCGACTGTGATATTACCACCCCATACATGTAGTGTCGAGTGGGATATCCTAATACTAATTCTCCATACATGTAGTGTCGATTGGGATACTCAACAAGTGCCAAGCCACATATTGTATTGTCGACTGAGACACCAATAACAATTACCAAGCTATGTTGTAATGTCGACTGGGACACCCATAACAAGTCCCAAACTATAAATTGTAATGTCAACTATAAAAAGTGCAAGCCATACTTGGTAATGTCGACTGGGATTTCCACGCCAAGTCTTTATTAGAGTATAGTCCATTTTGACATCCTCCTCACGCGCTAGTCTCCAAACATGTATTGTCGACTAGGATATCCACGCAAAGTCTTCATTCGGGTATTGTCGACTGAGACATCTTCCTCATGCCAAGTATATCTCTTCATCATATGGGGTGAATGGTAGGAAAAATGGTTCCACTGAAGGGACGCGCCTTGTTCCTGATGAGGGTCCATGAGACTGGTCGAATGGAGTCTAGAGTCAATGGCAATCCATTCATGTAATGTGAAGAATATAATTATCTTCTCATGTCTCCTGAAAGAGACGACTATCTAACCATGTAGTATGGAGTTGAAGGCAATCTATGCATGTCATATGGAGGGGATGAAAATCCTTTCAGTCGTCTAAATGTGGTAAGTCCTTCAATGTCGTATGGAAATGATAACAATTCTTCTATGTAGCCAGATGGCCATCCACCTTATCGTATGGAGAATATGATAATCTTTCCATGTAGTCTGGAGTGGATGACATTACTAGAGAATACTTCTTAGTCGGTTGGGTATGCTGGAAGAATATGAGGGTATTCTCATGTCGAATGGAAGAAGTATATCGATTGGGTCTGATGATTTTTTATGTGGTCGATTGGAGCAAATGGGTTTCTCCCTAAGTTGTAGTTTTGTGAAGGTCATTTTCTTTTAAAGTTGCCAATGAATACTTGTTTGGGAAGCTATGATGTCCCCAAAGCAACAATATGTGGCTTCTGGCCCCTTTTTTTTGTCTAATTACATCAGGTGATATCTTATTGAGAAGTATTACTAGCACATCATTTATTATGTCGGTGATCTTTTTGTAAAGTTTACTTTCTGAAAGTAATCCATTTCTAAATACTTCAACTTCAGTAGGCTGATAGAGATCTGTGATTGTATACTATCTTTATTGAAGTGATCCACGTAGCTTCGCAAGGACTCCCCTCTCTATTGTTAGATGGCATTAAGGTAATTGATGGTGTTCTCAAGCTTGCAAGAACTTGCGAAATGCTCCACAAATTTGTCTGCTAGCTGTTGGTAAGACTCGATGGATCTGTATGGGAGATTGATAAACCAGGTGAGGGCAGAACCAAATAATGTTTCTCCAAATCATCTGCACATACCAGCTTCCCATTGATGAGGAGCCAGACCCGTTGATAACGTCTTGTATTTGTAATGGACAACATGGTCGTCTGGGTCAGTTGATCCATCATACATCTTCATATCTGGAGGACTGAATTTCATTGGTAGCTCAATGGAAGTGATGGTCTCCAAAAATGATGTATCTGAGATTGTGCCAGCTCGGCTTTTTCTCACTGGTAGTCTGACACTAGGTAGGCTGGAGAGAATTACATCTTTGAACTCTTTCATTTCCTTACGCATGGTGGAGGCAACTTACCGTGCTTGGTCGGTTGGGGAGATATGTCGACTTCTTTCTTGATTTGGTAGATGGTTATCCAATGGCGGATTCTCGCTTGCCACATTGTTGAATGCCCCCAGGAGATTGGTGGGGATTATAAGATTGATGGGATGGTCTGGAGAATCAGGTTGTTGGGAGGTTGAAGAGATTTGCTCCAGTTTCTTCTGAGGGTTATATTGGAGCTTCACATGACTTGACTCTCTTCTTCTAAGGCGCGTAATCGTTCTTTGAGTATGATCAGATGCGTAGTTATAGGATCTGGTGTCTGCTCACTGCTAGAAGCCATGGTTGGCTGTGTTTTAGGAACCGTAGACTGAGAGATCTTTGTCTGCTATGAATCGCTAAGGCCCCACGGTGGGCGCAAAATTATGGACGCTGGATTTCACCCGAGGTCCACAATCGAGAATTTATAGGGAGGGGGCACTAGCGATCCTATAAAACAGAGGTAGAGTGAGCGGGAGTACTGCCCACCGGTGTGGTGGGTGCCGGGGGCACTCCGACGCTCAAGTCAGTAGTGAAGACGAGCTGTAAATAATGGAGGAGCAAAGTTCAGGGTTACCTTGATACCTGTGAGCCGCCTTAAGGGTTATAGGTTGGCGGTTATAAGAGCTCTGGTGACAGAGAGTTGTGTTGTGTGATGTTGGATGATCCCCTTCATGCCATGACTTTTCTCTTTTATAGGCCCTCCTAAAGAGGGGTCATTTAAATCTCTTCTACCTGTTGGATGTGTTAATGATATGGTTTATGACTGTAACTGCCGATTTAATATAGTTCATTACTGTAGGCGTTTTCCTAATCTAATTACTCATGAATCCATTGGCTTCCTGAACTGTTAAATCTGTGATGACGGGCTCTGGGCTAGTCTGGCCTCTCGGCCCAAAGTTGATTTCTCAAACTAGATCTGATGGTGGTCCTTGGGGCTTTGGTTTCGTGATTGGCCCAAAGGCGGAATGACGGTTATGCTCTTGGGCCCAAATTTGGCCCGTACAACCATAACTTTCGACCTTTGAGAAACTACGCATTCTTTGAACTCAAAGACGGTAGTTCGGATCTTAGAGAATGGTAGGAATGGGATGCATAACATCATATTTATCCATTGGAAAATTACTGCATGGGTCACCGGACGATGGGGATGATGTTGGTGGCGTGAGTGGTGACCGGAACTAGGGGTGGCAAAACGAATCAACGAATTGAATTTGTATCGAATCATAAACGAATTGTATCAAAATGTGATAGATTCGTATTCGATTCGTTTATTAAACGAATCATAATATCAGGATTCGTATTCGATTCGTTTATTAAACGAATCGAATACGAATATTCGTTTAGTCAATGATATTATTTAATAAAATAATTTATCACACTTGATTTACATTAATTATTTATAAATATATACATATGAAATATGTAATTAATATATTTACTAAAAACATATCTCACCAAATATCGAAAATATTACTTTTTCTATGATAATTAGATATAATTTCTAGAATTTTAATTGAAAATTAACAAGAACTAGTAATTAAAAATAATAAAACGAATCATAAACGAATAAACGAATCAATGAGCTTAATTCGTATTCGATTCGTTTAATAAACGAATCGAATCGAATTGACCCATTTATTAAACGAATCTATTTTTTAAACCTGTATTCGCTTTAAAGCAAATCGAATCGAACGAATAACGAATCCTGACCCAATTGTCACCCCTAACCGGAACAGCTGGAGGATGTGGCAGCGGGAGATGGTTGCGATGGGTAGGGTTTGAGGGTGAGAACTAGATTTTGGAAATTGGAATTGGGTGTTTGGACACAAGAATAAGGGTGTTTAAAAGGGAGATAAGATCTGTTTAAAGATAAGGATAATTAAATATCGAGATATCGGAACTCAGGCGTGTGATATCATATCACAAATAGGAACCGAAATAGGAGAACTGATGAAAACTATACTAGTTTTTTGATTTCAATATGAATTACAAATTGCATTTATATAAACAGTACAAAAGAATCAATATTAATTACATATCAACTAACAATTAACATTAATATAATATCTATCAATATTAATTACATATTAACTAACAACTAACATTAATATCATATCTATCAATATAATTACATATCAACTAACAACTACCATTAAATATCATATTAATCAATAAATTTCTCTCTCCATTATTATTGGTTAGTATATGTTTGCACTGTCACACCCAAATCTTTCCCCCAAGATAAAAGCTAGATCAGTGTAAATTATTTTACTTCACTACATTTACAAAGCTTTCTTGCACATCACCTCTCGTTCTATATTTGAATATTGATAGCTACTCACATCATATTACATTTTCACTTTTTTTTTTTTTGAAATGTTGGAAATCCCACCGCCAATCCACTTGACCCGGACTTAAGTGAAGCAGGTAAAACCCTCGGTTGTCTCAGACTCTTACAAGAAATGCACCCTATGAATTATAACTCAGGACCTGACAACCAAATCTTAAGCCATTTGTCACCAAGTCACACCCTTTAGGAACATATTACATCTTAACTTGCATTTGGGAATAACTAAATTTCTTGAAACTTTAATTATTCTCTTTCATTTTACCTGCAGTGGTGTGGAAAAAATCCTTGAACGGTACAGGCAATGCTGCTACAGCTCTCAAGATCCCAGCAACATTAATGAGCTGGAACCTGAGGTTTGTTTGATATTTAGGTGTCTGTATGAATCGAACTTACAAGTTTGGTTCATAAATTGCAAATAACCAGTTCTTGTTTCAAATTAATTATTTACGTTTTAAATGACATGTTATTCTTATTTAAGTACCTGAAAGGGTAGGACGAAGCTGAAAATTAATAAAATTGTTATATTATTTCATTATAAAGAAGAAAAGAATTTGAATGCCTCTATCATTTCTATAAAAACCTACCATATGAAACAAGGGTAACTTAATCAAGTGAGCAAACACTTGTTGAAAATTGGAACTATCATATATTTATTTATATGTTAAGGAAATACTCTCCCTTTATTATGGATACGATCAAGACATAATCTTCGCATTATGACAACAAATCCCCTTGATCCTATTATTTCCTTAACATTATAAATCATGTTCAACATTCTCGGCCGGGTAATTTTGTTAAGAGCGTAAGTCACAATATATAGTGAATTTATATCATCAAACGTATGTTCAATACTCATAACAATTACTGATCATCCTCAATTCATTGTTCAATGTTTCAGGGATTATTCCCAGAGATCTTAAGATTAAGGGCATTACACGAGTCTCTAGAGCGCTCTCAAAGGTTAAATTCAATTAATTGATTAATTTTGATAAATTATAAATGTATTTTAATAATAAGGATGTTTTCAACATAATAAGTTAATACCCGGAAATACAAATTTTAATGCAGTTTTATTTATCTTTTAATACATTGAAATCTGTTTTTTTTTTTTTTCCCTTTCTTTTAGTGAGATTTTCAAGTTATTAAATTAATGATATCCTCGTTAGAACTGATTGTATCGTTGAACACATATATACAGACTATTTAGAGTAATTTTATTTATTTTTTAGGCATTTTCTGGGAGAAGATCTCGGAATACTTGGAGTGAAAGAGCTGCAAAAGCTTGAGAAACAGCTTGATAAAACCATCTCATTATCTAGACTTCGAAAGGTACATATGTGCATGCATATACATAAATTTTTAAACTCAAAAGTGATTTTTCAACCGAATGTATAACATACTGACTATCATAGTAAGCACTTGTAAGCCAAGATCAATAACCGAACCCTTCAGCCAAATTGCTTCTAGTGCCATCATATTCAATCTCTGTGTGATATATAGAGTAATAGTTGCTTATAGTGTAGCTTTCCAACTAATGGAACCAGTCGTAACTCGAAAGCGTAAAGACATAATCATATAAATATCAAGAAAGAGCATAACATATTAATTGAGTTCGATTTTTCGTGATGGCGCAAATGAATGTAAAATTAATGTGATTATTAACTTTCGGGTCTAGTTCTATTAGTTTTCGACCCTAATTCTATCAGTCTACATGTTTTGTTCTCACAATTTCGGGCATTGTTCTATCAGTTTCCGGACCTTATTCTCATTTCCTTCATGGCTTAGTCAATAGTGAGCCATCAAGCAAGACTAGTCTCTATATATGCAATATTTATTCTTCTTTATAATAAAATAATAAAAAATATTTATAAAGAAGAGATTTAGACCTTTCTCAATATTAGCGATAAAAATATCGATCCCACATAAAATTATTATTAATGTTAAATATTAAATTATCTTAGCTCTAATCTTATTTTAACTAACAATTATGAAATAAGAGGTATTAACTAATAAACTTTAAAAAAAAAAAATTGAAACAAGTGAAAGTAGTTAGATAAGAAGAACCTAAGATCACAAATTCCCCATAATATTCGCTTAAATCTTTCTTCTCTCTTTATAATTGACCAACTATGATGAATTATTAATCTAGAACACTGAGTTATCTACAAGTATCTTATGATGTTCAAGTATAAGCGTCCAATTTAGTTCAATTACCTATATTCATATGATAATTAATTTAAGTCAAACTCATTATGATCAGGTTCTAATTATTGATAAGCATGCCTTGCAAGTATATTTATATCCTGAACAGAAATCGATTTTATGAATACGATCACGCATTATCAATTCCCAAGGCTAAACTAAAATCTCATTTTTCAAGTTCCTTAGGATTTACCACTACTATCCTATTATTGGCTAAGCAATAGAAAACATTAAGCATAGAGAATGATAAACAATCCACATAAAAGGTCACAAATCAATAACTAAAAAAATTCAATTAATAAAAGTTCATATTGGGTTCCATTACAATTCTAGAACAAGATCTAATTCATGATGAAGATAATAAACAACAATATCATGGTATTTAACATAATAAAGAACGAAGAATTAATAAATAAGGGATAAAGAAAACAAATCATGAAGGCTGTCAATCTTTTATCTCCAAGTTCTTCAATATTCTCTTCTTGATTCTATTTGATCTTCTTGTTCTTGATTGTTCTTGAATGGTTGATGTGTTTAGAGAGTGTTTTAGCCTCCAAAGAGACTTATTTTCCTCCCCAAAAATATTTTGAAGTACCCCTAAACGTTCTCTTATATAGATATCATAAAAAATATATTATGAAAAAAATACTAAATACTGTAGCAATTATGAAATCACTGGTAGAAGTCGGGAATTTCGGATTTGCACTCTTTTTTACTCAATTCTTCATATAATGCATCCTAAACAATAAAACATTGAATATTAATGCATTTAACACATTCAAAAATATAATTTAGTGAGAAATCTGAAATTACCTACAAGCAATAGCGATAAATCAAACTCTATACCCAAGAGGGGGGGTGAATTGGGTTACGGCTAAAATATGTGGAATTAAAAATCTTTGCCGATTTTAAGCTCTTTTACCAATTAATGCTTAATGTCAATTTTCTCTATTGTAATAAACAACCTATATGCAAGTTTCTAATATATAAACATGTAATAAATAAAACTTGCAATATGTAAAGAGTTAAGGGATAGAGAAAATGACACCGAGATTTATAGTGGTTCGGCCAACAATGCCTACGTCTACTCCCCAAGCCGCGCTTGAAGCTTTTCACTAATAACGAGTTTTTGTGGCTCACCCGCAACCAAGAGTTTTACGCAAGATGCACTCCAAACCTTTACACTTTGAGTTTTCTACGTAGGCTTACTCGAAAACTTTTACAATTACCCAATCAATGAGATTTCACAAACCGCAAGTGTTTTGTATAAAGAAATTGTAAAACACACTTGGGTACTCACAATGATAAAGAAGATTGTGTGAGTTGGTTACCCAAGTGATCTAATCTCACTATAAATCTATATGAAGGTGTAGTGTGTGTGAGCTTGACGAGTGTTTATGAATATGAAGGTTTAGAAACACTCTTGAATGTTCTCTAGTTCTCTAACCAAGAAAAAATGAGTTGTGGCTCAATTTATAGCAAAATGAAAGACTGCCCCAACTTTGCTGTCTGAGACAGGTATGCCGGTCTCCAGACACCGGTATGCCGGTCTGGCATAGTAACAGGTATCAACGGCTATATTACTGTTGAAGATATATCTGTTAGGCCGGTAAGATCACCGGTATGGGGACCGGTATGGTCCTTGCCGGTTCCAGTGACTGTACAATGTGAAGGCTTGACCGGTATGGTCACCGGTATAATGACTGGTTTAGGTCATGCCGGTTCCAGCAAAGAAACTAGCTGTTAGGCTCACCTGTATGGAACCCGGTTTGGTGTGTGCCGGTTCCAGTAGCCATGCAATCCATAGGTTCACCGGTATGGTGACCGGTAAGGTCCGTGCCGGTTCCAGTGAGCATGCAAAACTCAGCATCTCACTGGTATGGACACCGGTAAGGGACCGATATGCCGGTCGTTGTACCAAAAATGTAAGTATGAAGGTTTTAATGCATTTTGTACATGAATCTAATGTATCTAAGTGAATGTGCATGTTTCCTATGAGCTTAGACACTTGAATACTCAAATCACATTACAATTAGAGACATAAGCTAAGACTTCATATAAAATCTTCAATGTATGCAAGTCTTCACATTCTTCGCTCTTCACCATCGTGTGCTTCGACATTTTTTTGTATTGTCTCGCTTTTATGCGTTAAAGACTTCACTCTCGTTGCATCATCAAAATCCATTATGCGATTATGTCGCTAACAAAATCAACGATAAATACATTTGAAAAGTGTATATTATAGATACTCATCACTCAACTTATTAAAAAACTTAACATATTAATTTCCGACTTCATTTCACTTTGTTCGTAAGATTAATGTATTGAAATACAATTATTGTTTTTTTTTTTTATGATGTTATTTTCAGGAAAATAGAAGTTGAGAAACACACATCATTCATATTCTATAAGCATATTGCATTCTTCAATTATAAGCTGATGAATTATTAAATTTCTGCTTTCAAAATACTGCAGTCGGAATTAATGCGGCAAGAATTGGAAAACCTACAGCAAAAGGTAAAAATAAATTAATAATGTCATTCTCACTTAACCTTCATTGTTTGGGAAAGACACAAGTGATGATCACCATTAATTAAGTTTTTGGGGTGGGTTGGTTCCGGATAAAAAAAATTTGAGGATCATGTTGTTGGGTCAATCTATGAATAATCAAAACGGACAATATTTTAGTAAGTAACTTGCTTATTATGAAATTTGGATACATAAAATTTTATCCTTAGTAGATGATAGATCTTGGATCCGGATCCTGTTAGCCTAATTAAAATTTTGTTCACTTTATTTATTTATTTATTTATTTATTATTTTAATAAATGGTTTATTTTGTTCACTTACATGCTATTGATTCATATCATATAAACTGACAGACGCACGATCTTGGAGAAGAAAATAAGCAGCTGAAAGCTAAGGTTTGTGCTCAAATTTTATCTTGGAGTTTTATACAAAATGTTGTGCGCAAATGGAAAATATGTGTGTGTGTGTATATATAATCTCTGTGTAAAACTTTTCAGCTGGAGAAATCAATTCAAGAATTAGGAGCAGATCCTAATTATATAGCAATGGCCAGTAACTGCTTCAGGGTGCACCCTTCGCAACACATAGGGTAAATTTTCTAGAGGTTCTTATTCCTAATTTTCTAACTTATGATATATTATTATATACTACTATACATAAAAAAAAATTAGATGTAGTGAAAACTTAAGCTTTTCAATGGAAAATTAGAGGAGAGCTGTACCAAATAACTTTGATTTCGTTTAATATAGTTTTTTAAATAGTTTTTTTTTTTTTTTTTTTTTTTTTAAAAAAAACTTAAGCTTTTGACAATAAGTTGAAGTTTCTAAAGTTGTGTCATAAAAGAAATGAAATAATTATTTAAAATAAAATAAGATTATTAACTATTGATAATTTATCTCTTAAAAAAAAAAACTTTACAATATATATACTTCCAATAACCTAAATTTTGAGTTTTTACTAGTAGAAGCAAAATATTTTTTTTAATCCTAAAAATTTTAGTTTAAATACAACCAAATACTATTAAAAATTATATAAAGAACTTTTTTAATTAAAAAACACTTTTGCCTAGTAAAAAGAACTCATACAAACAGACACTAAGTGCTACTTTTAAAAAAAATAAAATAAAATATTATTTTTTACTACCAAATACCCGGACCCGGGAAAAATTATCTGGATCCGGACCTGGGAATACCCAGTGCGGGTCTGGGTATACCCGGATTCGAATCCGGGATCCGTATAAAAATAATTTTTTTTTAAAATTTATCAATTAATATCATGAAAAATCCTAAATTATCAAAAATTGAAATTCACTAAAATTTATAAAAACTGAAATTCACTAAAATATAATTAAAATTAATCGGATTCATGTAAAAATTATCAATTAACTTCATAAAATATCCTAATTTATATTTATTTTTTAATTTTTTAAAAATTAACCGGATCCGGAATTATGTGAACCCTGGTTAGAACCCGGATAAGTACAGATCTTTAAAATCAAAACCCGAGTCCGCAAAAATATATTGCGGACTCGGGTCCTTCTGGGTCTTCCGGATTCGGGCCGGATCTAGGTAGAATTGCCACCCTTTTTTTTTTGGATAACCAGGATGTCCGGGCCAGCTTACGCGCACCTCGACTAATCCCCGGGACCTGTGCCCCGTGCCCTCAGAAGTTTCCCAACACGGATCAGGGTAAGTCGCTGGCTTTTTACACCAGGGGGCATGGCCCCAAGGAAATGCATCTAGTGGGATTCGAACCTTGAACCTAAGAGGGAGCAAACCACTCAAGTCCAAAGCTTTTACCACTGAAGCAACCCCTTGGGGTTAGAATTGCCACCCTTAGTACCAAATGAAGGTGTTTTTGAGTTTTGTTTCATAGCAAGACACCCCATGTTTGATAAAAGTAATCGAAATCTCCCTGATATTTAAAATTAAACAAATCCTCAGTTCTCTTAAATGTTAATTTTATTTATCATTTTACTATTTCACCTCTTATGGAAACTTAAATGTTTAGGAAATACTTATAAAATAAAACTTAGGAAATATGAATCAAGTAAAATGATGAAAAATTAAATGTCTTGCACTTTTTAAAATTTTATTTAATTCAAACATTTTAGCTTTTCTGTATTATTAATCATTAAGATTATTTAAATTATTTTACTTAATTCATATTTACTAAGCATATAGATTTTCAATAAGAGGCAAAATAGTAAAATGATAAATAAAGTTAATATTTAAGCGAATTGTTATAACATTAGGAGGTTTTATTTAATTTTTAAATATCAGAAAAATTTCGATTAATTTTGTTAAATATGAAATTATTATGCTCATTTTCCCCATATACAATAGAATGAAATCACACTTTTGACAATCTATAAATATTTCATTGGTGGTCTATCTGAAGTATTTAATTATCTTACTCAATTACAAAACACTCAATTTAATATAAAAAGCTTTTTTTTTTTCCAGGTATCATCACAGTGTTGGAGCAAATATTGATGAAGCAAGGAACTTCGCTAGCGGAACCAATCCAGCTCAGGGATGGACTTGAATTGAAGTGAATTTACGTCATATGACGTTAATTAATGTTATGTACTAATTGTGATTTAATTTGAGATCTGCATGGCTACTTGTTTGATCAAAATATTCGATAAATATTAAGATTTGGTGGAATTGTATTATTTTCATTTGGTTATGTGGGGGTTTAATCTTCTTCGGAATTGACGATATGTCCTGATATTATTTTCTAAATGTATTATGTGTGTGCATATCAAATGATTAATGTTTTTTTTATATCTTTTAAAATTTATTCAATTGTCAATTTATGTTGTCTCAATACATTTAGTAACTTACATTTTTGATCGCTTGTAAAGGAGGAGGAAATTACCACAGGGTAAGTCTGTTCATTTCCAAGAAATGCATACTTCAATCTTTCTGGTAAGTTCTTTAATTTCAATTTGGGTGTTTCATCATGTTTCTTTTCTTCAAGTGTTCATAGTTCTTCAAAATTTTATTTCTGTCAAGTAAAGAAAAATCATTAGAAATATCAGAATTTAATTACGTACTTGTAGTCATTGCAATTATATGCATAGTCTGATGAT
This sequence comes from Zanthoxylum bungeanum, assembly GCA_019454045.1. Classification (NCBI taxonomy): domain Eukaryota; kingdom Viridiplantae; phylum Streptophyta; class Magnoliopsida; order Sapindales; family Rutaceae; genus Zanthoxylum; species Zanthoxylum bungeanum. Next base: position 9,874 of record SKCR01048404.1, on the reverse strand, counting down.
GAGTCTCGTATAGGAGCACCACTTGAAAGGCCGGAAGGGAAATAAGCTCCAGAAAATTCAAGAAAAATGGCCAAACCCCGCCAGACGTCACCTATGTCTGGCTAGACTTCTCTCATATACGAACATTTGGCCGGATATTGGATATCTTCCGGCCAGACATACCCAGCCATCATAAATCCGACTAGACATATATTGATCTACTAGTTATCCAGTAAAGTAGTTGAATTATGTTAAACTCCTAAGGGGATTTACCTCAAGATTTATTTTATTTTTAATGTCCATTATTATCCTGTTAAGGCTTTTACCTATAGAAAGCATGTGAAATGAACAAATTGGGGATAAATGAAGAATAATGATTCGAAAATGAAAAACACGGTGAATTGAGAGAAAAAAGAAAAATGAGCTGATAAAGTAAAACAAAGAACCGAGAGAAAATACAGTGAAAAGTCCCTAGAGCTTCCCCTCTTCCGACGAGCGATTCAACAAACTACCCAATTTTCAAAGGCATCTTACAAGCCAAATACACATAAGATACAACCTTAGGGCATCCTAACGTTATTTCTACTTGTTTCAAAGTGATGTTTTGACGCAGTATGTCTGGCCGGACTTGATATTCACATTCAGCTGAACGAACATAAGTCAAAACATGTCCGGCCGTATATGGTGGCTCCCTATTGGTATATAGGATGGACACCCGGATGTAAATTTCATAGCCGATTTCAAATGGACGGTAATATGATCTGCATTCAGGATATAACTCTATGTACCACTGGGAAACGATTATACAAAAGGCCGATTTTATAGATCTTATTATTTCATTGTCGTCATGTTGTTTGTTTTAATGCATGTTTATCTGTTTGTTCTCTGTCTGGTTCACGTGAAATATCCATCCAAACTCAGTTCATGTCCGACCAGACATCCCTATATCTGGTCTGATATCCCCGAAGTCAGCCGATGAGACATGAATTCTAATTGGCTTAGTTATTTTCTTTTTATTGTTGATTATTTTACAAGTCATTTACTTACTGCTATATATTATTGTTGTGATTGTTATTGTTTTAATTGTTACTGTTAGTGATGCATGTGTTTCTTGACCTCTTGATTTACTAGTATATCCAGCCGACTTATTCTAAGTCCAGCCGGACATTAATTTCTTGAAGAATATCCGGCTAGGCTTCTACGAATCCAGGCCGACGAGGCATGTATTTTGTCTCGTTGACTTTGTTATTTTTCTATCATTGTTCTGCTTTATCAATCATCTATATGATGCTATGTTATTATTGTAGTTTTTATTACTGTTTTGATTATTATTAGACGAGTATAATGTTGTAGTTTCGAACTTTCTGGTTTACAAAATATATCCGGCCAGACATGCAATATGTTTATCGTTTTTAAACAATGGCACGATCCCTATATTAGGCTTAGTCATATGTAAATGGGTAGCCTTTGTCTTTTAACGATGGAAAAGTACCAAGTTAGCCAAGGTTCACCTTTTAACATAGGGAGAACGAGTTTGCGTACCCCATATTGGTACATAAGCTAAGCCAAGCCTATGGACAATATTGGATTTACCACGTGTATGGGATGAATAATGTTAGAAGGATATATGCTGATGATTCAGCATACCATGTATCGCATGCATACATGCATCATGCTAATATTTTTGAATGCATCCATCATAACGGCCCGTTGGATTAGGGAAAAAGGCAGATTAGTTAGAGGTTAGTTAACCAACTCAGAAATGGCCAACAATGAGAAGTCACGTGTAGATTAGTTGAAATCCAACATGAACAAGATTGCAGAACAACTGCAGACTTTGGCCAATGTTATGGCCAACTTTATGGCATCTCAGGCAGCAAAGGCTGAAACTAGTGAAATGAGGCGTGAATGGCCTATGAACAAAGTAGAGGAAGAAATCCCCAAACTTGATAAAGAGGAAGACTTATTATAATATGCTGCAGATAAAATGGCCAACTCTTGGGATGAGACCGAGCTCCAAAACTTGAAAGAACAAGTGGAATCAGTCACACAGAAAATGAAAAGTAAGCATGAAGACTTGCTTGATTATGGTGTCATGACCTTTAAAAAACAACTACCTACCAAATTCGATATACCTGATATGACCAAATTTGATGAGAATGAAGACCCCATGGTATATCTCCGTCAGTACGTGTTTGTGATGAGTGCTACTGGCTTGTCCAAGCGGTAAGTCTTGAAGACAGTTGGCATGTTTCTCAAAAGAGCACATGTGGTATGGTACCATAGCCTAGAAAAGAAGATAAAATATGACTGGAAAACACTAGCATATGCCTTCCTTAACATGTACATCACAAACTTGGAACTAGATCTGTCACTTCGGGATTTAAAACACATGAAGCAGAAACTCGAATAAAGCTTCAAGGAATACCTAGATCGCTGGAGAAGCCAGTTGCTGAAGATGCAGACGAGGCCATCAGAACATGACCATATCAAAATGATCATCAAGGGTACCAAACCCTCTATCTATAATAAGTTGAGGAGAATGACCTTTATGATGAAAAACTTTTAGAAATTGAAGGAGACTGTTGATGAGTGGTAATTATATCACTATTTCCCACTCATTTAACCTAGTATTTTGTATAGTTTCTCGGGTTTTGTGAACGTTTTGATGTGTTTTATTGTTATTTTACAGATAAATAAAGTTTGGGAAGCATTGGAAGCATTTTGGAGCCAAAATAGTGAAAATTGGACAAAAGGATATTTTCGTAATTCTGCGCGTCGCGACGCGCATGCCTATGGCGTCGCGACCCCTAACATGCACCAAAACTTGCTAACGTGGGCCGGGTCCACAAATCAGAATCTGAGAAATTTGACTTTGCTAACGTGCGTCGTGCCATATGTCACCATCACAGCCGATCTGCTAACGTGCGCCGTGCCACTTGTCATCATCCTACGGTGCCGACAGTTGCCATCGCCACATGTCGCCACGTGTCACTCCACGTGTCTGCCACATCATCATCCACATCACCAGTTGACCGAGTCAACGTGCCATATCATCGCCACATCATCATCAACCAATCACAGCGTGCCACGTGTCATCATTTTATGGTGCCGACAGTCATTTTCGCCACGTCAGCACCAATTATTGACTCAATTATCCAAATTGACACGTGGCAGATAAGAATCTGAAATCAGCCAATCACGAGCCGCCATGTGTCGCAATAATTGAGTTCCCAACCACCTTGCCACGTGTCACCTTATCACCTTATCCAGAATCTGAAGCGACGAACCAGAAGCTGCCACGTCGACAATGTCCCACGTCGCGACGCCGACCCCCTACTGACGCCTATAAATAGAGCTCGAAATTTCAGTTTCAGATGTACCTTCCTCTCTGAATTCTCTGATGTAAATATGGAGTTTTCTATCTAGTTTCTTTTAAATTTTAGTTTTGTAATTATTTTTAATTACGTTCTGTAATAATAGTAATTTACTTTCTTTACTTTTTACAGTTTTTACTATTCACCATGAGGAGGTAACTTCCCCCAGTTAGGGTGAAAGGTAATTCTTTTACAGTTACTATTTAGATTAATCTCCCTTAAATATAATATATTCACTATTTAAACTATTGACTTAAAAAGGATACCGCTATATTGGTCGGTTATTAATTCATTTTAATCTAGTTTAAACATGACTAATCAAGGATACCGCCAGATTGGTCGGTTGGTAATTAAATTTTCTTACCGCCTATATGGCAGGTTTATTTTGATTCCGCCTTTATGGCTGGTTGGACTTAATTTGACTTAATCAGGTTACCGCCTATATGGACGGTTGGTAAAATAATCACAAGTTAATATATTATATTAAGGGAGATAGATAATAGTAAATAGTAAAAGTTGATCATTTTACCTTAGCATTTTATTTTCTTGTAATTTACTTTTCCGCTTTTACTTTACCTCAATTACTTTTCAGCATTTTTACTTTATGTCTTTTACTTTTAAGTTTTTACTAGCCCTAGTTATGTGTTGTAACTAAGTTAGTTATCTGGGGTTGTGATAAATTCTAATATCACCGGTTTATAAGGGGTTATTTTATAGTTTGGGTAATTTAAAGGTTTACTTATTAAGTCTTAAGCTTAATGCTTCTTGTTGTCTGATAACCAATAAGATTGATGTGGTAAATCTAAAATAAACTTGACAAAGGAATTTTAGGTTTCAACCTTAGACTTAATAGCCCACGATCTTCCTTGAGGATAGATAATCCTTTAATAGATTTCCTTACAGGATAGACATATACCTGTCGGGCGGGGGTAGCCATAATTGGAACTTAAACTTAATGAATCCAGATAATTTGGTTGACATAGACATATGGTTCAATTGGGTTAAACTGGGTATTTGCGTCTGACCATCGACATAGGCTTTTGCATAATTTAGTGTTCCAGGTTAGTAAACCGATTTATTACACAACCATGAAATAACCACTTCATCTTTTAAAAGATATTAGAAAGATTCACAACCCTGGATAGTTTTTAATATTGAATTTTCTTAAACCTACTTTTGTGCAATTTTATTTACTTGTTTTTAAATTTAGAATCATCACCATTTCAAATCAATCAATCAACCTGTTAGATACTAGTATCATTTGACCTCATAAAATTATTAGATTTGGTATTAAGTCCTCGTGGGATCGATACTTTTTATACTACTTGAACGATACGTACGCTTGCGTTATACGTGTGTGTTTACGCTGGTCAACTGTCATGGACATAGAAGAAGAAAAAATAGAATACATGAATGTTAAGGAATATGGAATCAATATCCAAAATAGATTTCCTAGTACTATTAGGATTCATGGTTTTATTATATTTCCCTATTAGATAAAGATTTCCTATATTCATTATTATTCTTCATAACTATAAGATTCCTTTTCTATTTTGGTTTTCTATGTAGCTTATATAAAGGCCCATACCATTGTAAATTCATACAGAGTGAATTGAAGATATTCTTTCATTATCTTACATGATATCAGAGCCCAGGTTCTGACTTTTCTAGTTTCACTCTCTCTGATTCTCATCGGCGCGTGGGGATCACAGCTACCATAATTGTGTGACCCTCACGCGCCCCCTGTTGCCAACCACCACATTGCTTTCCCCATGCGCCACCTCTTCACAAGTGTGCTCTGGGCCTTCTCCATTCAGGTTTCAACTCTCTTTAAGATTTTGCTTTCGCTCTTTTTTCGGCTTCGGCTTTATTTCGAGATTTCGCTCCCTTTTTCGGCTTCGGCTTTATTTCGGGATTTCGCTCCCTCTGGGGCTTCGGCTCTCTTTCAGGATTTCGCTCTCTTTTTTTGGTTTTGGCTTTATTTTGGGATTTCGCTCCCTCTCTGGCTTCGGCACTCTCGGACTTCGACTCTTTTTCAGGATTTCGCTCCCTTTTCGGCTTCGGCATCCTCTTGGGCTTCGGCTCCCCCTTCGGGCTTCGTAGGTTAAAGCTCATCCATTATCTCAAGGTTTCCAGCCTCCAAGTTTCAAGATTTTCAGTTTCAGAACCCCGCTCTCCAATTTCAAGATGCAACCTCAAGCTTACTCATTCGTTGCCAGCTTGAGTTTCAGGGGGGTGTTAAGGAATGTTAAGGAATATGGAATCAATATCCAAAATAGATTTCCTAGTACCATTAGAATTCATGGTTTTATTATATTTCCATATTAGATAAAGATTTCATATATTCATTATTATTCTTCATAACTATAGGATTCCTTTTCTATTTTGATTTTCTATGTAGCTTATATAAAGACCTCTACCATTGTAAATTCATACATAGTGAATTCAATACTTTCTTTCATTATCTAACAATGAAGCTCTATAGCCAGAGGCAATATAAGAAAAACAATAGAAATGGCTCAAGGAATTCAAGAAATGGAACAGAAGAAGTGAACACCATCTAAAAATGGTATTTCTCCAACCTAGGAAGACTGATGTCCGAGATTTTGGACAAGCTTAAAAAACAAGGCCTATTAAAACCATAGATCTAAAGTCTGTGTCAAACCCGCTGTCGAGCAAAATTGATCTGGCCCTGTACTGCGCATTCCATAAGTTCCCAGGATATGAGATAGATAAATGTGCCTGTCTCAAACATGAAATCTAGAATTTGATCAACTCTAGCAGAATACCATATCCAGAATAAGCCTTGACCATGTAGTGCCCGGTTTCCAAATCATCAAAGAATTGCATCTGCATATTTTCTTTTTCATCATTTAATGACTTTATTTAAATGTTCAATGATAATAAACTCAGCCTTTATCAAGAGTATTTTGTCTCATAAAAAATGAGCATGTCTAAATCCTTAAGGCAATTCTTTAACTTTGGAATCACCGGTAGAATGTCATCTAAAATATTGTACACCAAAACTTGCACTTAGAATAGTGTTGCCTACCCAGAAAAAATTTATGCTTACACAATCTATAGAGATAGACAAAACACTTGGCACCCATTTGATTTCTTTCCAAAGTTAAGGTTGAGATAACACTAAGTTAAGGAATGCAAACGAAAAAGGAAAAAAAAAAGAAAAGATAAAAGAAAAGGTGAATCACACAAAAATAAAATATAGGGAAAAAAAAGAAACAAAAAAATTAATAATAAAAAATGGGAAAAGAAGAAATAGATAAAAGAAAAAGAGGGAAAGAAGGAAAGAGTGAATCCTATAAAAACCTAATCCAGTGTTTGAAATGTTTAGTAACCAGGAGTATCATGAACCCTATAAGTGCTTTTACATCAAACGAAAACTCAAATATTGAGTATGCAAAGTAACTTGAGTTGGTGAAATTGTTGCGTAACCAAGGGCTCACATTACAAGTGTGAAGCCTTTGCATCAAAAGATAATTTGACGACTTAAGGAAGCTAGAGAAAAAGATAAACCATATATACGATAGAATTTTGGAGAATTCTAACTATGTGTTAGCTTGTCTAAACAAATGATAGGATAAAATGAATTAGAGTGTTAACACTAATCTACACCAGCATAAACCAACCCGGGTTACACGTAAATTCTTTGTGAAAGAATCACACACACATATGGAGAAACATTTGAAAGGTGAAACCTTTGTTGGAGTTGAATTTTTTATTTAAGCAATGCTCATACTTTGAAAAGAGTCATTACATGATAAAAAGGGAAATTTGGAAGGCAAAGTTGATGATTTAAGAACATCAAAAGACAACCTGGACAAAAATGAGACAAAACCTGATGACATCCCTGTAGAAAACCATCACGACTCCTATAAGCCGAAGAAAATACAGGCCACTAGAGATCATTTGCACACATTCATACATGCATACATAAAAATAACATTTTATTTTTTGGATATTGAACAAAGCAAGTAAAGAAGAAAAACTTCAGAGAAATGGGTATGCAACGAGAGCCTCTAGAACACGGAGCATCCAAAATCAGAAAATTTAGGGCAAAGCCCGCCTACAAAAAGAAAACTGAGGGGCGAAACCCACATAAAAATTTACCGGAAGCGAAGCTCGCCTAAAATGGAATATTAGTATCATCACAGACAACTCCGGAATAAATATGAGAATGAATAATAGACAACTCTGGAATGAATCTGGGAACGAAGAAGAGTCAACTCCAGGAATGAAGTGGAGCCTTAGCAATGAGGTCAAAACAGCGGACAGATCAAAATGGCAACTTTGATGGACCAAAATGCTAGCATCTGAAAGAAAGATTCATGAGTGGATCAAAATGCCTCTCAAAGTCAATAATATCTCAAATGAACGCTATCATTAGGAAAAGTAGACGGCTCCGAGAATGGGGCGCAGAATTCGAGAATGGGGAATGAGTCCTCAAGAATGAATCCCAACCAGCCGAATGAATCGGGAGACTTACGGGTCTATCTACTCTCACAATCGAGAATGAATCCCCGCTAACCGAATGAATCCGGAGGCCTGTGGAATGAAGCCTTGGGAATGAGGAATGAATCCTCGAGAATGAAGATCAAACTGAATGAGTTGGGGTACTTGGGGAATGAAACTGTAGAAATAGAGAATGAATCCTCGACCGATCAAAGTGTCGGGAAAGCCTGAGGGCCCATCAACCGGTAAACAGACAACAACAAGATCAGGTAAGTCCGGTGACACCAAACAAACCAAGTAATTAATAATGCATGCATGACATTGATAGGCTTATCATCGTCATACACTGAACAAACCTACCAAAGTGGGGGTGACTATAGACATTATATTTTTACTCATAGTTCGATGATGAGTCTCATATAGAGGCACAGTTTGAAAGTCTGGAAAGTTACAAGGTTAAACGCCGGAATGAAAAGAAACTCCAGAGAATTCAGAAATAATGGCCAAACCCCGGCCGAACATCACCTATGTCCGACAAGACTTCTCTCAGATATGAACATCTGGTCAGATATATGATGTTCTCCAACCGGACATACCTGGCCATTATAAATCCAGCTGGACATATATCGATCTTCTAGTTATCCAGTAAAGTAGTTGGATTATGCAATCCTAAGGGGATTTATCTCAAGATCTATTTTATTTTTAATGCATTTTTTTATCCTGTTTAGGCTTATGCATATAAAAAAGCATGTGAAATGAACGAATTCAGGAAATAGGAATAATAATGCGTCGAAAATTAAAAATCACAGTGAATTGAAAGCAAAAAGAAGAGTAAGTTGAAAGCAAAATAGAGAGCCAAGAGAAAATACAGTGAGAAGCCCTTGGAGTTTCCCTTATTCCGACGAGCGGTTCAGCAAAATGCACAATTTCAAAGGCATCTTATGAGCCAAATACACATAAAGTACAACCTGAGGGCACCCTCATCGCTATTTCCACTCGTTTCAGAATACTGTCTTGACACACTATGTCCGGCCAGACTTGATTCACTTCTGGCTGGACATACATAGGTCAAAACATGTACGACCGTATATGGTGGTTCCCTATTGGTATATAGGATGGAAATACATAAGTAAATTATTGGAGATTCTGAATAGATGGTAATATGGTCTACACTCAGGATACAACTCCATATACAACTGGAAAACGATTATTCGAAAGGCAGATTTTACAGATCTTATTGTTTCATTGTCATCATGTTATTTATTTTAATGCATGTTTCTATGTTTGTTCTCTGTCTGGTTCACGTGGAATGTCCAATCATACTCAGTTCATATTCACCCAAACATCTATATATCCGGCGTGACATCCCCGAAGCCAGGGCGAGGAGACATGTATTCTAATTCGCTCAGTTATTTTATTTTTACTGTTGATTTATTTTACAAGTCATTTACTTACTGCTATAATATTACTGTTGTGATGGTTATTGTTTTAATTATTATTGTTAGCAATACATGCATTTATTAATCTCCTGATTAACTAGTATATCCGACTAGACATACTTTAAGTTCGGCCGTACATTAATTTCTTGAACATTGTCCGGCCAGACTTCTACGAAGCCAGACCGACGAGGCATGTATTATGTCTCATTCACTTTGTTGTTTTTTTTTTTATCATTGATATGTTATCATCGCCGTTTTTATTACTACTTTGATTATTATTATATGCGTATGATGATGTAGATACCCGAAGTGATTTTTTACTCGCACGAGTTTTCCACTTCGTCACCAAAATAACTTGTGTTGATTTTGTTTGGTTGATATTTATTTTTTGCATTATTATTTATTACCTGAATTTTTTTACTTTGCTCTATAATTACGTAGACATAAAGTTGGGTGGTTGTTAATTTGATTAATCTATAGACACATTAATTAGGACTTGTCTTAGTTAATTGTGATAAATTCTGCATAGAGTCAGAACCTTGGATAATTACGAACTTTCATTACTAATTTTAGATATAAATCCTCTTGTGTATGATACGCATACACTAG